>JAVRKA010000564.1:0-87283 GCA_034508555.1 Venustoraphidia nigricollis
CTATATCTGAAATGCCTATCGACACCTTAATCTGAAATGCCTATCGACACCTATATCTGAAATGCCTATCGACACCTATATCTGAAATGCCTATCGACACCTATATCTGAAATGCCTATCGACACCTATATCTGAAATGCCTATCGACACCTATATCTGAAATGCCTATCGACACCTATTTTTGAAATGCCTATCGGAAACTACATCTGAAATGCCTATCAGCACCTATATTTGAAATGCCTATCGGCACCTATTTTTAAAATGCCAATCGGCAACTATATCTGAAATGCCTATTGGCACCTATATCTGAAATGCCTATCGACACCTATATCTGAAATGCCTATCGACACCTATATCTGAAATGCCTATCGACACCTATATCTGAAATGCCTATCGACACCTATATCTGAAATGCCTATCGACACCTATATCTGAAATGCCTGTCGACACCTATTTTTGAAATGCCTATCGGAAACTACATCTGAAATGCCTATCAGCACCTATATTTGAAATGCCTATCGGCACCTATTTTTAAAATGCCAATCGGCAACTATATCTGAAATGCCTATTGGCACCTATATCTGAAATGCCTATCGACACCTATATCTGAAATGCCTATCGACACCTATATCTGAAATGCCTATCGACACCTATATCTGAAATGCCTATCGACACCTATATCTGAAATGCCTATCGACACCTATATCTGAAATGCCTATCGACACCTATATCTGAAATGCCTATCGACACCTATATCTGAAATGCCTATCGACACCTATTTTTGAAATGCCTATCGGAAACTACATCTGAAATGCCTATCAGCACCTATATTTGAAATGCCTATCGGCAACCATATCTGGAATGCCTATCGGCACCTATATTTGAAATGCCTATCGGCTTCTATATCTGAAATGCCTATCGGCACCTATTTTTAAAATGCCAATCGGCAACTATATCTAAAATGCCTATCGGCACCTATATCTGAAATGCCTATCGACACCTATATCTGAAATGCCTATCGACACCTATATCTGAAATGCCTATCGACACCTATATCTGAAATGCCTATCGACACCTATATCTGAAATGCCTATCGACACCTATATCTGAAATGCCTATCGACACCTATATCTGAAATGCCTGTCGACACCTATATCTGAAATGCCTATCGACACCTATATCTGAAATGCCTATCGACACCTATTTTTGAAATGCCTATCGGAAACTACATCTGAAATGCCTATCAGCACCTATATTTGAAATGCCTATCGGCAACCATATCTGGAATGCCTATCGGCACCTATATTTGAAATGCCTATCGGCTTCTATATCTGAAATGCCAATCGGCACCTATTTTTAAAATGCCAATCGGCAACTATATCTGAAATGCCTATCGGCACCTATATCTGAAATGCCTATCGACACCTATATCTGAAATGCCTATCGACACCTATATCTGAAATGCCTATCGACACCTATATCTGAAATGCCTATCGACACCTATATCTAAAATGCCTATCGACACCTATTTCTGAAATGCCTATCGACACCTATATCTGAAATGCCTATCGACACCTATATCTGAAATGCCTATCGACACCTATTTTTGAAATGCCTATCGGAAACTACATCTGAAATGCTATCAGCACCTATATTTGAAATGTCTATCGGCAACCATATCTGGAATGCCTATCGGCACCTATATTTGAAATGCCTATCGGCTTCTATATCTGAAATGCCTATCGGCACCTTTTTTTAAAATGCCAATCGGCAACTATATCTGAAATGCCTATCGGCACCTATATCTGAAATGCCTATCGACACCTATATCTGAAATGCCTATCGACACCTATATCTGAAATGCCTATCGACACCTATATCTGAAATGCCTATCGACACCTATATCTGAAATGCCTATCGACACCTATATCTGAAATGCCTATCGACACCTATATCTGAAATGCCTATCGACACCTATTTTTGAAATGCCTATCGGAAACTACATCTGAAATGCCTATCAGCACCTATATTTGAAATGCCTATCGGCAACCATATCTGGAATGCCTATCGGCACCTATATTTGAAATGCCTATCGGCTTCTATATCTGAAATGCCTATCGGTACCTATTTTTAAAATGCCAATAGGCAACTATATCTGAAATGCCTATCGGCACCTATATCTGAAATGCCTATCGACACCTATATCTGAAATGCCTATCGACACCTATATCTGAAATGCCTATCGACACCTATATCTGAAATGCCTATCGACACCTATATCTGAAATGCCTATCGACACCTATATCTGAAATGCCCACGACACCTATATCTGAAATGCCTATCGACACCTATATCTGAAATGCCTATCGACACCTATATCTGAAATGCCTATCGACACCTATTTTTGAAATGCCTATCGGAAACTACATCTGAAATGCCTATCAGCACCTATATTTGAAATGCCTATCGGCAACCATATCTGGAATGCCTATCGGCACCTATATTTGAAATGCCTATCGGCTTCTATATCTAAAATGCCTATCGGCACCTATTTTTAAAATGCCAATCGGCAACTATATCTGAAATGCCTATCGGCACCTATATCTGAAATGCCTATCGACCCCTATATCTGAAATACCTATCGACACCTATATCTGAAATGCCTATCGACACCTATATCAGAAATGCCTATCGACACCTATATCTGAAATGCCTATCGACACCTATATCTGAAATGCCTATCGACACCTATATCTGAAATGCCTATCGACACCTATATCTGAAATGCCTATCGACACCTATATCTGAAATGCCTATCGACACCTATTTTTGAAATGCCTATCGGAAACTACATCTGAAATGCCTATCAGCACCTATATTTGAAATGCCTATCGGCAACCATATCTGGAATGCCTATCGGCACCTATACCTATTTGAAATGCCTATCGGCTTCTATATCTGAAATGCCTATCGGCACCTATTTTTAAAATGCCAATCGGCAACTATATCTGAAATGCCTATCGGCACCTATATCTGAAATGCCTATCGACACCTATATCTGAAATGCCTATCGACACCTATATCTGAAATGCCTATCGACACCTATATCTGAAATGCCTATCGACACCTATATCTGAAATGCCTATCGACACCTATTTCTGAAATGCCTATCGACACCTATATCTGAAATGCCTATCGACACCTATATCTGAAATGCCTATCGACACCTATTTTTGAAATGCCTATCGGAAACTACATCTGAAATGCCTATCATCACCTATATTTGAAATGCCTATCGGCAACCATATCTGGAATGCCTATCGGCACCTATATTTGAAATGCCTATCGGCTTCTATATCTGAAATGTCTATCGGCACCTATTTTTAAAATGCCAATCGGCAACTATATCTGAAATGCCTATCGGCACCTATATCTGAAATGCCTATCGACACCTATGTCTGAAATGCCTATCGACACCTATATCTGAAATGCCTATCGACACCTATATCTGAAATGCCTATCGACACCTATATCTGAAATGCCTATCGACACCTAGATCTGAAATGCCTATCGACACCTATATCTGAAATGCCTATCGACACCTATATCTGAAATGCCTATCGACACCTATTTTTGAAATGCATATCGGAAACTACATCTGAAATGCCTATCAGCACCTATATTTGAAATGCCTATCGGCAACCATATCTGGAATGCCTATCCGTACCTATATTTGAAATGCCTATCGGCTTCTATATCTGAAATGCCTATCGGCACCTATTTTTAAAATGCCAATCGGCAACTATATCTGAAATGCCTATCGGCACCTATATCTGAAATGCCTATCGACACCTATATCTGAAATGCCTATCGACACCTATATCTGAAATGCCTATCGACACCTATATCCGAAATGCCTATCGACACCTATATCTGAAATGCCTATCGACACCTATATATGAAATGCCTATCGACACCTATATCTGAAATGCTTATCGACACCTATATCTGAAATGCCTATCGACACCTATATCTGAAATGCCTATCGACACCTATTTTTGAAATGCCTATCGGAAACTACATCTGAAATGCCTATCAGCACCTATATTTGAAATGCCTATCGGCAACCATATCTGGAATGCCTATCGGCACCTATATTTGAAATGCCTATCGGCTTCTATATCTGAAATGCCTATCGGCACCTATTTTTAAAATGCCAATCGGCAACTATATCTGAAATGCCTATCGGCACCTATATCTGAAATGCCTATCGACACCTATATCTGAAATGCCTATCGACACCTATATCTGGAATGCCTATCGACACCTATATCTGAAATGCCTATCGACACCTATATATGAAATGCCTATCAACACCTATATCTGAAATGCCTATCGACACCTATATCTGAAATGCCTATCGACACCTATATCTGAAATGCCTATTGACACCTATATCTGAAATGCCTATCGACACCTATATCTGAAATGCCTATCGACACCTATATCTGAAATGCCTATCGACACCTATATCTGAAATGCCTATCGACACCTATTTTTGAAATGCCTATCGGAAACTACATCTGAAATGCCTATCAGCACCTATATTTGAAATGCCTATCGGCAACCATATCTGGAATGCCTATCGGCACCTATATTTGAAATGCCTTTCGGCTTCTATATTTGAAATGCCTATCGGCACCTATTTTTAAAATGCTAATCGGCAACTATATCTGAAATGCCTATCGGCACCTATATCTGAAATGCCTATCGACACCTATATCTGAAATGCCTATCGACACCTATTTTTGAAATGCCTATCGGAAACTACATCTGAAATGCCTATCAGCACCTATATTTGAAATGCCTATCGGCAACCATATCTGGAATGCCTATCGGCACCTATATTTGAAATGCCTTTCGGCTTCTATATTTGAAATGCCTATCGGCACCTATTTTTAAAATGCTAATCGGCAACTATATCTGAAATGCCTATCGGCACCTATATCTGAAATGCCTATCGACACCTATATCTGAAATGCCTATCGACACCTATATCTGAAATGCCTATCGACACCTATATCTGAAATGCCTATCGACACCTATATCTGAAATGCCTATCGACACCTATATCTGAAATGCCTATCGACACCTATTTTTGAAATGCCTATCGGAAACTACATCTGAAATGCCTATCAGCACCTATATTTGAAATGCCTATCGGCAAACATATCTGGAATGCCTATCGGCACCTATATTTGAAATGCCTATCGGCTTCTATATCTGAAATGCCTATCGGCACCTATTTTTAAAATGCCAATCGGCAACTATATCTGAAATGCCTATCGGCACCTATATCTGAAATGCCTATCGACACCTATATCTGAAATGCCTATCGACACCTATATCTGAAATGCCTATCGACACCTATATCTGAAATGCCTATCGACACCTATATCTGAAATGCCTATCGACACCTATATCTGAAATGCCTATCGACACCTATATCTGAAATGCCTATCGACACCTATATCTGAAATGCCTATCGACACCTCTATCTGAAATGCCTATCGACACCTATATCTGAAATGCCTATCGACACCTATATCTGAAATGCCTATCGACACCTATATCTGAAATGCCTATCGACACCTATATCTGAAATGCCTATCGACACCTATATCTGAAATGCCTATCGACACCTATTTTTGAAATGCCTAACGGAAACTACATTTGAAATGCCTATCAGCACCTATATTTGAAATGCCTATCGGCAACCATATCTGGAATGCCTATCGGCACCTATATTTGAAATGCCTATCGGCTTTTATATCTGAAATGCCTATCGGCACCTATTTTTAAAATGCCAATCGGCAACTATATCTGAAATGCCTATCGGCATCTATATCTGAAATGCCTATCGACACCTGTATCTGAAATGCCTATCGACACCTATATCTGAAATGCCTATCGACACCTATATCTGTAATGCCTATCGACACCTATATCTGAAATGCCTATCGACACCTATATCTGAAATGCCTATCGACACCTATATATGAAATGCCTATCGACACCTATTTTTGAAATGCCTATCGGAAACTACATCTGAAATGCCTATCAGCACCTATATTTGAAATGCCTATCGGCAACCATATCTGGAATGCCTATCGGCACCTATATTTGAAATGCCTATCGGCTTCTATATCTGAAATGCCTATCGGCACCTATTTTTAAAGTGCCAATCGGCAACTATATCTGAAATGCCTATCGGCACCTATATCTGAAATGCCTATCGACACCTATATCTGAAATGCCTACTACACCTATATCTGAAATGCCTATCGACACCTATATCTGAAATGCCTATCCACACCTATATCTGAAATGCCTATCGACACCTATATCTGAAATGCCTATCGACACCTATATCTGAAATGCCTATCGACACCTATATCTGAAATGCCTATCGACACCTATATCTGAAATGCCTATCGACACCTATTTTTGAAATGCCTATCGGAAACTACATCTGAAATGCCTATCAGCACCTATATTTGAAATGCCTATCGGCAACCATATCGGGAATGCCTATCGGCACCTATATTTGAAATGCCTATCGGCTTCTATATCTGAAATGCCTATCGGCACCTATTTTTAAAATGCCAACCGGCAACTATATCTGAAATGCCTATCGGCACCTATATCTGAAATGCCTATCGACACCTACATCTGAAATGCCTATCGACACCTATATCTGAAATGCCTATCGACACCTATATCTGAAATGCCTATCGACACCTATATCTGAAATGCCTATCGACACCTATATCTGAAATGCCTATCGACACCTATATCTGAAATGCCTAACGACACCTATATCTAAAATGCCTATCGACACCTATTTTTGAAATGCCTATCGGAAACTACATCTAAAATGCCTATCAGCACCTATATTTGAAATGCCTATCGGCAACCATATCTGGAATGCCTATCGGCACCTATATTTGAAATGCCTATCGGCTTCTATATCTGAAATGCCTATCGGCACCTATTTTTAAAATGCCAATCGGCAACTATATCTGAAATGCTTATCGGCATCTATATCTGAAATGCCTATCGACACCTATATCTGAAATGCCTATCGACACCTATATCTGAAATGCCTATCGACACCTATATCTGAAATGCCTATCGACACCTATATCTGAAATGCCTATCGACACCTATATCTGAAATGCCTATCGACACCTATATCTGAAATGCCTGTCGACACCTATATCTGAAATGCCTATCGACACCTATTTTTTAAATGCCTATCGGAAACTACATCTGAAATGCCTATCAGCACCTATATTTGAAATGCCTATCGGCAACCATATCTGGAATGCCTATCGGCACCTATATTTGAAATGCCTATCGGCTTCTATATCTGAAATGCCTATCGGCACCTATTTTTAAAATGCCAATCGGCAACTATATCTGAAATGCCTATCGGCACCTATATCTGAAATGCCTATCGACACCTATATCTGAAATGCCTATCGACACCTATATCTGAAATGCCTATCGACACCTATATCTGAAATGCCTATCGACACCTATATCTGAAATGCCTATCGACACCTATATCTGAAATGCCTATCGACGCCTATATCTGAAATGCCTATCGACACCTATTTTTGAAATGCCTATCGGAAACTACATCTGAAATGCCCATCAGCACCTATATTTGAAATGCCTATCGGCAACCATATCTGGAATGCCTATTGGCACCTATATTTGAAATGCCTATCGGCTTCTATATCTGAAATGCCTATCGGCACCTATTTTTAAAATGCCAATCGGCAACTATATCTGAAATGCCTATCGGCACCTATATCTGAAATGCCTATCGACACCTATATCTGAAATGCCTATCGACACCTATATCTGAAATGCCTATCGACACCTATATCTGAAATGCCTATCGGCACCTATATCTGAAATGCCTATCGACACCTATATCTGAAATGCCTATCGACACCTATATCTGAAATGCCTATCGACACCTATATCTGAAATGCCTATCGACACCTATATCTGAAATGCCTATCGACACCTATATCTGAAATGCCTATCGACACCTATTTTTGAAATGCCTATCGGAAACAACATCTGAAATGCCTATCAGCACTTATATTTGAAATGCCTATCGGCAACCATATCTGGAATGCCTATCGGCACCTATATTTGAAATGCCTATCGGCTTCTATATCTGAAATGCCTATTAGCACCTATTTTTAAAATGCCAATCGGCAACTATATCTGAAATGCCTATCGGCACCTATATCTGAAATGCCTATCGACACCTATATCTGAAATGCCTATCGACACCAATATCTGAAATGCCTATCGACACCTATATCTGAAATGCCTATCGACACCTATATCTGAAATGCCTATCGACACCTATATCTGAAATGCCTATCGACACCTATTTTTTATATGCCTATCGGAAACTACATCTGAAATGCCTATCAGCACCTATATTTGAAATGCCTATCGGCAACCATATCTGGAATGCCTATCGGCACCTATATTTGAAATGCCTATCGGCTTCTATATCTGAAATGCCTATCGGCATTTATTTTTAAAATGCCAATCGGCAACTATATCTGAAATGCCTATCGGCACCTATATCTGAAATGCCTATCGACACCTATATCTGAAATGCCTATCGACACCTATATCTGAAATGCCTATTGACACCTATATCTGAAATGCCTATCGACACCTATATCTGAAATGCCTATCGACACCTATATCTGAAATGCCTATCGACACCTATTTTTGAAATGCCTATCGGAAACTACATCTGAAATGCCTATCAGCACCTATATTTGAAATGCCTATCGGCAACCATATCTGGAATGCCTATCGGCACCTATATTTGAAATGCCTATCGGCTTCTATATCTGAAATGCCTATCGGCACCAATTTTTAAAATGCCAATCGGCAACTATATCTGAAATGCCTATCGGCACCTATATCTGAAATGCCTATCGACACCTATATCTGAAATGCCTATCGACACCTATATCTGAAAAGCCTATCGACACCTATATCTGAAATGCCTATCGACACCTATATCTAAAATGCCTATCGACACCTATATCTGAAATGCCTATCGACACCTATATCTGAAATGCCTATCGACACCTATATCTGAAATGCCTATCGACACCTATATCTAAAATGCCTATCGACACCTATTTTTGAAATGCCTATCGGAAACTACATCTCAAATGCCTATCAACACCTATATCTGAAATGCCTATCGACACCTATATCTGAAATGCCTATTGACACCTATATCTGAAATGCCTATCGACACCTATATCTGAAATGCCTATCGACACCTATATCTGAAATGCCTATCGACACCTATTTTTGAAATGCCTATCGGAAACTACATCTGAAATGCCTATCAGCACCTATATTTGAAATGCCTATCGGCAACCATATCTGGAATGCCTATCGGCACCTATATTTGAAATGCCTATCGGCTTCTATATCTGAAATGCCTATCGGCACCTATTTTTAAAATACCAATCGGCAACTATATCTGAAATGCCTATCGGCACCTATATCTGAAATGCCTATCGACACCTATATCTGAAATGCCTATCGACACCTATATCTGAAATGCCCATCGACACCTATATCTGAAATGCCTATCGACACCTATATCTGAAATGCCTATCGACACCTATATCTGAAATGCCTATCGACACCTATATCTGAAATGCCTATCGACACCTATATCTGAAATGCCTATCGACACCTATTTTTTAAATGCCTATCGGAAACTACATCTGAAATGCCTATCAGCACCTATATTTGAAATGATTATCGGCAACCATACCTGGAATGCCTATCGGCACCTATATTTGAAATGCCTATCGGCTTCTATATCTGAAATGCCTATCGGCACCTATTTTTAAAATGCCAATCGGCAACTATATCTGAAATGCCTATCGGCACCTATATCTGAAATGCCTATCGACACCTATATCTGAAATGCCTATCGACACCTATATCTGAAATGCCTATCGACACCTATATCTGAAATGCCTATCGACACCTATATCTGAAATGCCTATCGACACCTATATCTGAAATGCCTATCGACACCTATATCTGAAATGCCTATCGACACCTATATCTGAAATGCCTATCGACACTTATATCTGAAATGCCTATCGACACCTATATCTGAAATGCCTATCGACACCTATATCTGAAATGCCTATCGACACCTATTTTTGAAATGCCTATCGGAAACTACATCTGAAATGCCTATCAACACCTATATTTGAAATGCCTATCGGCAACCATATCTGGAATGCCTATCGGCACCTATATTTGAAATGCCTATCGGCTTCTATATCTGAAATGCCTATCGGCACCTATTTTTAAAATGCCAATCGGCAACTATATCTGAAATGCTTATCGGCACCTATATCTGAAATGCCTATCGACACCTATATCTGAAATGCCTATCGACACCTATATCTGAAATGCCTATCGACACCTATATCTGAAATGCCTATCGACACCTATATCTGAAATGCCTATCGACACCTATATCTGAAATGCCTATCGACACCTATATCTGAAATGCCTATCGACACCTATATCTGAAATGCCTATCGACACCTATTTTTGAAATGCCTATCGGAAACTACATCTGAAATGCCTATCAGCACCTATATTTGAAATGCCTATCGGCAACCATATCTGGAATGCCTATCGGCACCTATATTTGAAATGCCTATCGGCTTCTATATCTGAAATGCCTATCGGCATCTATTTTTAAAATGCCAATCGGCAACTATATCTGAAATGCCTATCGGCACCTATATCTGAAATGCCAATCGACACCTATATCTGAAATGCCTATCGACACCTATATCTGAAATGCCTATCGACACCTATATCTGAAATGCCTATCGACACCTATATCTTAAATGCCTATCGACACCTATTTTTGAAATGCCTATCGGAAACTACATCTGAAATGCCTATCAGCACCTATATTTGAAATGCCTATCGGCAACCATATCTGGAATGCCTATCGGCACCTATATTTGAAATGCCTATCGGCTTCTATATCTGAAATGCCTATCGGCATCTATTTTTAAAATGCCAATCGGCAACTATATCTGAAATGCCTATCGGCACCTATATCTGAAATGCCAATCGACACCTATATCTGAAATGCCTATCGACACCTATATCTGAAATGCCTATCGACACCTTTATCTGAAATGCCTATCGACACCTATATCTGAAATGCCTATCGACACCTATATCTGAAATGCCTATCGGCACCTATATCTGAAATGCCTATCGACACCTATATCTGAAATGCCTATCGACACCTATATCTGAAATGCCTATCGACACCTATATCTGAAATGCCTATCGACACCTATATCTGAAATGCCTATCGACACCTATATCTGAAATGCCTATCGACACCTATATCTGAAATGCCTATCGACACCTATATCTGAAATGCCTATCGACACCTATTTTTGAAATGCCTATCGGAAACTACATCTGAAATGCCTATCAGCACCTATATTTGAAATGCCTATCTGCAACCATATCTGGAATGCCTATCGGCACCTATATTTGAAATGCCTATCGGCTTCTATATCTGAAATGCCTATCGGCACCTATTTTTAAAATGCCAATCGGCAACTATACTTGAAATGCCTATCGGCACCTATATCTGAAATGCCTATCGACACCTATATCTGAAATGCCTATCGACACCTATATCTGAAATGCCTATCGACACCTATATCTGAAATGCCTATCGACACCTATATCTGAAATGCCTATCGACACCTATATCTGAAATGCCTATCGACACCTATATCTGAAATGCCTATCGACACCTATATCTGAAATGCCTATCGACACCTATTTTTGAAATTCCTATCGGAAACTACATCTGAAATGCCCATCAGCACCTATATTTGAAATGCCTATCGGCAACCATATCTGGAATGCCTATTGGCACCTATATTTGAAATGCCTATCGGCTTCTATATCTGAAATGCCTATCGGCACCTACTTTTAAAATGCCAATCGGCAACTATATCTGAAATGCCTATCGGCACCTATATCTGAAATGCCTATCGACACCTATATCTGAAATGCCTATCGACACCTATATCTGAAATGCCTATCGACACCTATATCTGAAATGCCTATCGGCACCTATATCTGAAATGCTTATCGACACCTATATCTGAAATGCCTATCGACACCTATATCTGAAATGCCTATCGACACCTATATCTGAAATGCCTATCGACACCTATATCTGAAATGCCTATCGACACCTATATCTGAAATGCCTATCGGAAACTACATCTGAAATGCCTATCAGCACTTATATTTGAAATGCCTATCGGCAACCATATCTGGAATGCCTATCGGCACCTATATTTGAAATGCCTATCGGCTTCTATATCTGAAATGCCTATCGGCACCTATTTTTAAAATGCCAATCGGCAACTATATCTGAAATGCCTATCGACACCTATATCTGAAATGCCTATCGACACCTATATCTGAAATGCCTATCGACACCAATATCTGAAATGCCTATCGACACCTATATCTGAAATGCCTATCGACACCTATATCTGAAATGCCTATCGACACCTATATCTGAAATGCCTATCGACACCTATTTTTTAAATGCCTATCGGAAACTACATCTGAAATGCCTATCAGCACCTATATTTGAAATGCCTATCGGCAACCATATCTGGAATGCCTATCGGCACCTATATTTGAAACGCCTATCGGCTTCTATATCTGAAATGCCTATCGGCATTTATTTTTAAAATGCCAATCGGCAACTATATCTGAAATGCCTATCGGCACCTATATCTGAAATGCCTATCGACACCTATATCTGAAATGCCTATTGACACCTTTATCTGAAATGCCTATCGACACCTATATCTGAAATGCCTATCGACTCCTATATCTGAAATGCCTATCGACACCTATATCTGAAATGCCTATCGACACCTATTTTTGAAATGCCTATCGGAAACTACATCTGAAATGCCTATCAGCACCTATATTTGAAATGCCTATCGGCAACCATATCTAGAATGCCTATCGGCACCTATATTTGAAATGCCTATCGGCTTCTATATCTGAAATGCCTATCGGCACCAATTTTTAAAATGCCAATCGGCAACTATATCTGAAATGCCTATCGGCACCTATATCTGAAATGCCTATCGACACCTATATCTGAAATGCCTATCGACACCTATATCTGAAATGCCTATCGACACCTATATCTGAAATGCCTATCGACACCTATATCTAAAATGCCTATCGACACTTATTTTTGAAATGCCTATCGGAAACTACATCTGAAATGCCTATCAACACCTATATTTGAAATGCCTATCGGCAACCATATCTGGAATGCCTATCGGCACCTATATTTGAAATGCCTATCGGCTTCTATATCTGAAATGCCTATCGGCACCTATTTTTAAAATACCAATCGGCAACTATATCTGAAATGCCTATCGGCACCTATATCTGAAATGCCTATCGACACCTATATCTGAAATGCCTATCGACACCTATATCTGAAATGCCCATCGACAACTATATCTGAAATGCCTATCGACACCTATATCTGAAATGTCTATCGACACCTATATTTGAAATGCCTATCGACACCTATATCTGAAATGCCTATCGACACCTATATATGAAATGCCTATCGACACCTATTTTTTAAATGCCTATCAGAAACTACATCTGAAATGCCTATCAGCACCTATATTTGAAATGCCTATCGGCAACCATACCTGGAATGCCTATCGGCACCTATATTTGAAATGCCTATCGGCTTCTATATCTGAAATGCCTATCGGCACCTATTTTTAAAATGCCAATCGGCAACTATATCTGAAATGCCTATCGGCACCTATATCTGAAATGCCTATCGACACCTATATCTGAAATGCCTATCGACACCTATATCTGAAATGCCTATCGACACCTATATCTGAAATGCCTATCGACACCTATATCTGAAATGCCTATCGACACCTATATCTGAAATGCCTATCGACATCTATATCTGAAATGCCTATCGACACCTATATCTGAAATGCCTATCGACACTTATATCTGAAATGCCTATCGACACCTATATCTGAAATGCCTATCGACACCTATATCTGAAATGCCTATCAACACCTATTTTTGAAATGCCTATCGGAAACTACATCTGAAATGCCTATCAACACCTATATTTGAAATGCCTATCGGCAACCATATCTGGAATGCCTATCGGCACCTATATTTGAAATGCCTATCGGCTTCTATATCTGAAATGCCTATCGGCACCTATTTTTAAAATGCCAATCGGCAACTATATCTGAAATGCTTATCGGCACCTATATCTGAAATGCCTATCGACACCTATATCTGAAATGCCTATCGACACCTATATCTGAAATGCCTATCGACACCTATATCTGAAATGCCTATCGACACCTATATCTGAAATGCCTATCGACACCTATATCTGAAATGCCTATCGACACCTATATCTGAAATGCCTATCGACACCTATATCTGAAATGCCTATCGACACCTATTTTTGAAATGCCTATCGGAAACTACATCTGAAATGCCTATCAGAACCTATATTTGAAATGCCTATCGGCAACCATATCTGGAATGCCTATCGGCACCTATATTTGAAATGCCTATCGGCTTCTATATCTGAAATGCCTATCGGCATCTATTTTTAAAATGCCAATCGGCAACTATATCTGAAATGCCTATCGGCACCTATATCTGAAATGCCAATCGACACCTATATCTGAAATGCCTATCGACACCTATATCTGAAATGCCTATCGACACCTATATCTGAAATGCCTATCGACACCTATATCTGAAATGCCTATCGACACCTATTTTTGAAATGCCTATCGGAAACTACATCTGAAATGCCTATCAGCACCTATATTTGAAATGCCTATCGGCAACCATATCTGGAATGCCTATCGGCACCTATATTTGAAATGCCTATCGGCTTCTATATCTGAAATGCCTATCGGCATCTATTTTTAAAATGCCAATCGGCAACTATATCTGAAATGCCTATCGGCACCTATATCTGAAATGCCAATCGACACCTATATCTGAAATGCCTATCGACACCTATATCTGAAATGCGTATCGACACCTTTATCTGAAATGCCTATCGACACCTATATCTGAAATGCCTATCGACACCTATATCTGAAATGCCTATCGGCACCTATATCTGAAATGCCTATCGACACCTATATCTGAAATGCCTATCGACACCTATTTTTGAAATGCCTATCGGAAACTACATCTGAAATGCCTATCAGCACCTATATTTGAAATGCCTATCGGCAACCATATCTGGAATGCCTATCGGCACCTATATTTGAAATGCCTATCGGCTTCTATATCTGAAATGCCTATCGGCACCTATTTTTAAAATGCCAATCGGCAACTATATCTGAAATGCCTATCGGCACCTATATCTGAAATGCCTATCGACACCTATATCTGAAATGCCTATCGACACCTATATCTGAAATGCCTATCGACACCTATATCTGAAATGCCTATCGACACCTATACCTGAAATGCCTATCGACACCTATATCTGAAATGCCTATCGACACCTATATCTGAAATGCTTATCGACACCTATATCTGAAATGCCTATCGACACCTATTTTTGAAATGCCTATCGGAAACTACATCTGAAATGCCCATCAGCACCTATATTTGAAATGCCTATCGGCAACCATATCTGGAATGCCTATTGGCACCTATATTTGAAATGCCTATCGGCTTCTATATCTGAAATGCCTATCGGCACCTATTTTTAAAATGCCAATCGGCAACTATATCTGAAATGCCTATCGGCACCTATATCTGAAATGCCTATCGACACCTATATCTGAAATGCCTATCGACACCTATATCTGAAATGCCTATCGACACCTATATCTGAAATGCCAATCGGCACCTATATCTGAAATGCCTATCGACACCTATATCTGAAATGCCTATCGACACCTATATCTGAAATGCCTATCGACACCTATATCTGAAATGCCTATCGACACCTATATCTGAAATGCCTATCGACACCTATATCTGAAATGCCTATCGACACCTATTTTTGAAATGCCTATCGGAAACTACATCTGAAATGCCTATCAGCACTTATATTTGAAATGCCTATCGGCAACCATATCTGGAATGCCTATCGGCACCTATATTTGAAATGCCTATCGGCTTCTATATCTGAAATGCCTATCGGCACCTATTTTTAAAATGCCAATCGGCAACTATATCTGAAATGCCTATCGGCACCTATATCTGAAATGCCTATCGACACCTATATCTGAAATGCCTATCGACACCAATATCTGAAATGCCTATCGACACCTATATCTGAAATGCCTATCGACACCTATATCTGAAATGCCTATCGACACCTATATCTGAAATGCCTATCGACACCTATTTTTTAAATGCCTATCGGAAACTACATCTGAAATGCCTATCAGCACCTATATTTGAAATGCCTATCGGCAACCATATCTGGAATGCCTATCGGCACCTATATTTGAAATGCCTATCGGCTTCTATATCTGAAATGCCTATCGGCATTTATTTTTAAAATGCCAATCGGCAACTATATCTGAAATGCCTATCGGCACCTATATCTGAAATGCCTATCGACACCTATATCTGAAATGCCTATCGACACCTATATCTGAAATGCCTATCGACACCTATATCTGAAAAGCCTATCGACACCTATATCTGAAATGCCTATCGACACCTATATCTAAAATGCCTATCGACACCTATATCTGAAATGCCTATCGACACCTATATCTGAAATGCCTATCGACACCTATATCTGAAATGCCTATCGACACCTATATCTAAAATGCCTATCGACACCTATTTTTGAAATGCCTATCGGAAACTACATCTGAAATGCCTATCAACACCTATATTTGAAATGCCTATCGGCAACCATATCTGGAATGCCTATCGGCACCTATATTTGAAATGCCTATCGGCTTCTATATCTGAAATGCCTATCGGCACCTATTTTTAAAATACCAATCGGCAACTATATCTGAAATGCCTATCGGCACCTATATCTGAAATGCCTATCGACACCTATATCTGAAATGCCTATCGACACCTATATCTGAAATGCCCATCGACACCTATATCTGAAATGCCTATCGACACCTATATCTGAAATGCCTATCGACACCTATATCTGAAATGCCTATCGACACTTATATCTGAAATGCCTATCGACACCTATATCTGAAATGCCTATCGACACCTATTTTTTAAATGCCTATCGGAAACTACATCTGAAATGCCTATCAGCACCTATATTTGAAATGCCTATCGGACCCCATACCTGGAATGCCTATCGGCACCTATATTTGAAATGCCTATCGGCTTCTATATCTGAAATGCCTATCGGCACCTATTTTTAAAATGCCAATCGGCAACTATATCTGAAATGCCTATCGGCACCTATATCTGAAATGCCTATCGACACCTATATCTGAAATGCCTATCGACACCTATATCTGAAATGCCTATCGACACCTATATCTTCAATGCCTATCGACACCTATATCTGAAATGCCTATCGACACCTATATCTGAAATGCCTATCGACACCTATATCTGAAATGCCTATCGACACCTATATCTGAAATGCCTATCGACACTTATATCTGAAATGCCTATCGACACCTATATCTGAAATGCCTATCGACACCTATATCTGAAATGCCTATCGACACCTATTTTTGAAATGCCTATCGGAAACTACATCTGAAATGCCTATCAACACCTATATTTGAAATGCCTATCGGCAACCATATCTGGAATGCCTATCGGCACCTATATTTGAAATGCCTATCGGCTTCTATATCTGAAATGCCTATCGGCACCTATTTTTAAAATGCCAATCGGCAACTATATCTGAAATGCTTATCGGCACCTATATCTGAAATGCCTATCGACACCTATATCTGAAATGCCTATCGACACCTATATCTGAAATGCCTATCGACACCTATATCTGAAATGCCTATCGACACCTATATCTGAAATGCCTATCGACACCTATATCTGAAATGCCTATCGACACCTATATCTGAAATGCCTATCGACACCTATATCTGAAATGCCTATCGACACCTATTTTTGAAATGCCTATCGGAAACTACATCTGAAATGCCTATCAGCACCTATATTTGAAATGCCTATCGGCAACTATATCTGGAATGCCTATCGGCACCTATATATGAAATGCCTATCGGCTTCTATATCTGAAATGCCTATCGACACCTATTTTTAAAATGCCAATCGGTAACTATATCTGAAATGCCTATCGGCACCTATATCTGAAATGCCTATAGACACCTATATCTAAAATGCCTATCGACACCTATATCTGAAATGCCTATCGACACCTATATCTGAAATGCCTATCGACACCTATATCTGAAATGCCTATCGTCACCTATATCTGAAATGCCTATCGACACCTATATCTGAAATGCCTATCGACACCTATATCTGAAATGCCTATCGACACCTATTTTTGAAATGCCTATCAGAAACTACATCTGAAATGCCTATCAGCACCTATATTTGAAATGCCTATCGGCAACCATATCTGGAATGCCTATCGGCACCTATATTTGTAATGCCTATCGGCTTCTATATCTGAAATGCCTATCGGCACCTATTTTTAAAATGCCAATCGGCAACTATATCTGAAATGCCTATCGGCACCTATATCTGAAATGCCTATCGACACCTATATCTGAAATGCCTTTCGACACCTATTTTTGAAATGCCTATCGGAAACTACATCTGAAATGCCTATCAGCACCTATATTTGAAATGCCTATCGGCAACCATATCTGGAATGCCTATCGGCACCTATATTTGAAATGCCTATCGGCTTCTATATCTGAAATGCCTATCGGCACCAATTTTTAAAATGCCAATCGGCAACTATATCTGAAATGCCTATCGGCACCTATATCTGAAATGCCTATCGACACCTATATCTGAAATGCCTATCGACACCTATATCTGAAAAGCCTATCGACACCTATATCTGAAATGCCTATCGACACCTATATCTAAAATGCCTATCGACACCTATATCTGAAATGCCTATCGACACCTATATCTGAAATGCCTATCGACACCTATATCTGAAATGCCTATCGACACCTATATCTAAAATGCCTATCGACACCTATTTTTGAAATGCCTATCGGAAACTACATCTGAAATGCCTATCAACACCTATATTTGAAATGCCTATCGGCAACCATATCTGGAATGCCTATCGGCACCTATATTTGAAATGCCTATCGGCTTCTATATCTGAAATGCCTATCGGCACCTATTTTTAAAATACCAATCGGCAACTATATCTGAAATGCCTATCGGCACCTATATCTGAAATGCCTATCGACACCTATATCTGAAATGCCTATCGACACCTATATCTGAAATGCCCATCGACACCTATATCTGAAATGCCTATCGACACCTATATCTGAAATGCCTATCGACACCTATATCTTAAATGCCTATCGACACCTATATCTGAAATGCCTATCGACACCTATATCTGAAATGCCTATCGACACCTACTTTTTAAATGCCTATCGGAAACTACATCTGAAATGCCTATCAACACCTATATTTGAAATGCCTATCGGCAACCATACCTGGAATGCCTATCGGCACCTATATTTGAAATGCCTATCGGCTTCTATATCTGAAATGCCTATCGGCACCTATTTTTAAAATGCCAATCGGACACTATATCTGAAATGCCTATCGGCACCTATATCTGAAATGCCTATCGACACCTATATCTGAAATGCCTATCGACACCTATATCTGAAATGCCTATCGACACCTATATCTGAAATGCCTATCGACACCTATATCTGAAATGCCTATCGACACCTATATCTGAAATGCCTATCGACACCTATATCTGAAATGCCTATCGACACTTATATCTGAAATGCCTATCGACACCTATATCTGAAATGCCTATCGACACCTATATCTGAAATGCCTATCGACACCTATTTTTGAAATGCCTATCGGAAACTACATCTGAAATGCCTATCAACACCTATATTTGAAATGCCTATCGGCAACCATATCTGGAATGCCTATCGGCACCTATATTTGAAATGCCTATCGGCTTCTATATCTGAAATGCCTATCGGCACCTATTTTTAAAATGCCAATCGGCAACTATATCTGAAATGCTTATCGGCACCTATATCTGAAATGCCTATCGACACCTATATCTGAAATGCCTATCGACACCTATATCTGAAATGCCTATCGACACCTATATCTGAAATGCCTATAGACACCTATAAATGAAATGCCTATCGACACCTATATCTGAAATGCCTATCGACACCTATATCTGAAATGCCTATCGACACCTATATCTGAAATGCCTATCGACACCTATTTTTGAAATGCCTATCGGAAACTACATCTGAAATGCCTATCAGCACCTATATTTGAAATGCCTATCGGCAACTATATCTGGAATGCCTATCGGCACCTATATTTGAAATGCCTATCGGCTTCTATATCTGAAATGCCTATCGACACCTATTTTTAAAATGCCAATCGGTAACTATATCTGAAATGCCTATCGGCACCTATATCTGAAATGCCTATAGACACCTATATCTAAAATGCCTATCGACACCTATATCTGAAATGCCTATCGACACCTATATCTGAAATGCCTATCGACACCTATATCTGAAATGCCTATCGACACCTATATCTGAAATGCCTATCGTCACCTATATCTGAAATGCCTATCGACACCTATATCTGAAATGCCTATCGACACCTATATCTGAAATGCCTATCGACACCTATTTTTGAAATGCCTATCAGAAACTACATCTGAAATGCCTATCAGCACCTATATTTGAAATGCCTATCGGCAACCATATCTGGAATGCCTATCGGCACCTATATTTGAAATGCCTATCGGCTTCTATATCTGAAATGCCTATCGGCACCTATTTTTAAAATGCCAATCGGCAACTATATCTGAAATGCCTATCGGCACCTATATCTGAAATGCCTATCGACACCTATATCTGAAATGCCTATCGACACCTATATCTGAAATGCCTATCGACACCTATATCTGAAATGCCTATCGACACCTATATCTGAAATGCCTTTAGACACCTATATCTGAAATGCCTATCGACACCTATATCTGAAATGCCTATCGACACCTATTTTGCAAATGCCTATCGGAAACTACATCTGAAATGCCTATCAGCACCTATATTTGAAATGCCTATCGGCAACCATATCTGGAATGCCTATCGGCACCTATATTTGAAATGCCTATCGGCTTCTATATCTAAAATGCCTATCGGCACCTATTTTTAAAATGCCAATCGGCAACTATATCTGAAATGCCTATCGGCACCTATATCTGAAATGCCTATCGATACCTATATCTGAAATGCCTATCGACACCTATATCTGAAATGCCTATCGACACCTATATCTGAAATGCCTATCGACACCTATATCTGAAATGCCTATCGACACCTATATCTGAAATGCCTATCGACACCTATATCTGAAATGCCTATCGACACCTATTTTTGAAATGCCTATCGGAAACTACATCTGAAATGCCTATCAGCACCTATATTTGAAATGCCTATCGGAAACCATATCTGGAATGCCTATCGGCACCTATATTTGAAATGCCTATCGGCTTCTATATCTGAAATGCCTATCGGCACCTATTTTTAAAATGCCAATCGGCAACTATATCTGAAATGCCTATCGGCACCTATATCTGAAATGCCTATCGACACCTATATCTGAAATGCCTATCGACACCTATATCTGAAATGCCCATCGACACCTATATCTGAAATGCCTATCGACACCTATATCTGAAATGCCTATCGACACCTATATCTGAAATGCCTATCGACACCTATATCTGAAATGCCTATCGACACCTATATCTGAAATGCCTATCGACACCTACTTTTTAAATGCCTATCGGAAACTACATCTGAAATGCCTATCAACACCTATATTTGAAATGCCTATCGGCAACCATACCTGGAATGCCTATCGGCACCTATATTTGAAA
Source organism: Venustoraphidia nigricollis (assembly GCA_034508555.1). Lineage (NCBI taxonomy): Eukaryota > Metazoa > Arthropoda > Insecta > Raphidioptera > Raphidiidae > Venustoraphidia > Venustoraphidia nigricollis. Next base: position 22,364 of record JAVRKA010000564.1, read on the forward strand.
TGCCTATCGGCTTCTATATCTGAAATGCCTATCGGCACCTATTTTTAAAATGCCAATCGGACACTATATCTGAAATGCCTATCGGCACCTATATCTGAAATGCCTATCGACACCTATATCTGAAATGCCTATCGACACCTATATCTGAAATGCCTATCGACACCTATATCTGAAATGCCTATCGACACCTATATCTGAAATGCCTATCGACACCTATATCTGAAATGCCTATCGACACCTATATCTGAAATGCCTATCGACACTTATATCTGAAATGCCTATCGACACCTATATCTGAAATGCCTATCGACACCTATATCTGAAATGCCTATCGACACCTATTTTTGAAATGCCTATCGGAAACTACATCTGAAATGCCTATCAACACCTATATTTGAAATGCCTATCGGCAACCATATCTGGAATGCCTATCGGCACCTATATTTGAAATGCCTATCGGCTTCTATATCTGAAATGCCTATCGGCACCTATTTTTAAAATGCCAATCGGCAACTATATCTGAAATGCTTATCGGCACCTATATCTGAAATGCCTATCGACACCTATATCTGAAATGCCTATCGACACCTATATCTGAAATGCCTATCGACACCTATATCTGAAATGCCTATAGACACCTATATCTGAAATGCCTATCGACACCTATATCTGAAATGCCTATCGACACCTATATCTGAAATGCCTATCGACACCTATATCTGAAATGCCTATCGACACCTATTTTTGAAATGCCTATCGGAAACTACATCTGAAATGCCTATCAGCACCTATATTTGAAATGCCTATCGGCAACTATATCTGGAATGCCTATCGGCACCTATATTTGAAATGCCTATCGGCTTCTATATCTGAAATGCCTATCGACACCTATTTTTAAAATGCCAATCGGTAACTATATCTGAAATGCCTATCGGCACCTATATCTGAAATGCCTATAGACACCTATATCTAAAATGCCTATCGACACCTATATCTGAAATGCCTATCGACACCTATATCTGAAATGCCTATCGACACCTATATCTGAAATGCCTATCGACACCTATATCTGAAATGCCTATCGTCACCTATATCTGAAATGCCTATCGACACCTATATCTGAAATGCCTATCGACACCTATATCTGAAATGCCTATCGACACCTATTTTTGAAATGCCTATCAGAAACTACATCTGAAATGCCTATCAGCACCTATATTTGAAATGCCTATCGGCAACCATATCTGGAATGCCTATCGGCACCTATATTTGAAATGCCTATCGGCTTCTATATCTGAAATGCCTATCGGCACCTATTTTTAAAATGCCAATCGGCAACTATATCTGAAATGCCTATCGGCACCTATATCTGAAATGCCTATCGACACTATATCTGAAATGCCTATCGACACCTATATCTGAAATGCCTATCGACACCTATAACTGAAATGCCTATCGACACCTATATCTGAAATGCCTATCGACACCTATATCTGAAATGCCTATCGACACCTATTTTTGAAATGCCTAACGGAAACTACATCTGAAATGCCTATCAGCACCTATATTTGAAATGCCTATCGGCAACCATATCTGGAATGCCTATCGGCACCTATATTTGAAATGCCTATCGGCTTCTATATCTGAAATGCCTATCGGCACCTATTTTTAAAATGCCAATCGGCAACTATATCTGAAATGCCTATCGGCATCTATATCTGAAATGCCTATCGACACCTATATCTGAAATGCCTATCGACACCTATATCTGAAATGCCTATCGACACCTATATCTAAAATGCCTATCGACACCTATATCTGAAATGCCTATCGACACCTATATCTGAAATGCCTATCGACACCTATATCTGAAATGCCTGTCGACACCTATATCTGAAATGCCTATCGACACCTATTTTTTAAATGCCTATCGGAAACTACATCTGAAATGCCTATCAGCACCTATATTTGAAATGCCTATCGGCAACCATATCTGGAATGCCTATCGGCACCTATATTTGAAATGCCTATCGGCTTTATATATCTGAAATGCCTATCGGCACCTATTTTTAAAATGCCAATCGGCAACTATATCTGAAATGCCTATCGGCACCTATATCTGAAATGCCTATCGACACCTATATCTGAAATGCCTATCGACACCTATATCTGAAATGCCTATCGACACCTATATCTGAAATGCCTATCGACACCTATATCTGAAATGCCTATCGACACCTATATCTGAAATGCCTATCGACACCTATATCTGAAATGCCTATCGACACCTATATCTGAAATGCCTATCGACACCTATTTTTGAAATGCCTATCGGAAACTACATCTGAAATGCCTATCAGAACCTATATTTGAAATGCCTATCAGCAACCATTTCTGGAATGCCTATCGCCACCTATATTTGAAATGCCTATCGGCTTCTATATCTGAAATGCCTATCGGCATCTATTTTTAAAATGCCAATCGGCAACTATATCTGAAATGCCTATCGGCACCTATCTCTGAAATGCCAATCGACATCTATATCTGAAATGCCTATCGACACCTATATCTGAAATGCCTATCGACACCTATATCTGAAATGCCTATCGACACCTATATCTAAAATGCCTATCGACACCTATTTTTGAAATGCCTATCGGAAACTACATCTGAAATGCCTATCAGCACCTATATTTGAAATGCCTATCGGCAACCATATCTGGAATGCCTATCGGCACCTATATTTGAAATGCCTATCGGCTTCTATATCTGAAATGCCTATCGGCATCTATTTTTAAAATGCCAATCGGCAACTATATCTGAAATGCCTATCGGCACCTATATCTGAAATGCCAATCGACACCTATATCTGAAATGCCTATCGACACCTATATCTGAAATGCCTATCGACACCTTTATCTGAAATGCCTATCGACACCTATATCTGAAATGCCTATCGACACCTATATCTGAAATGCCTATCGGCACCTATATCTGAAATGCCTATCGACACCTATATCTGAAATGCCTATCGACACCTATTTTTGAAATGCCTATCGGAAACTACATCTGAAATGCCTATCAGCACCTATATTTGAAATGCCTATCGGCAACCATATCTGGAATGCCTATCGGCACCTATATTTGAAATGCCTATCGGCTTCTATATCTGAAATGCCTATCGGCACCTATTTTTAAATTGCCAATCGGCAACTATATCTGAAATGCCTATCGGCACCTATATCTGAAATGCCTATCGACACCTATATCTGAAATGCCTATCGACACCTATATCTGAAATGCCTATCGACACCTATATCTGAAATGCCTATCGACACCTATATCTGAAATGCCTATCGACACCTATATCTGAAATGCCTATCGACACCTATATCTGAAATGCCTATCGACACCTATATCTGAAATGCCTATCGACACCTATTTTTGAAATGCCTATCGGAAACTACATCTGAAATGCCCATCAGCACCTATATTTGAAATGCCTATCGGCAACCATATCTGGAATGCCTATTGGCACCTATATTTGAAATGCCTATCGGCTTCTATATCTGAAATGCCTATCGGCACCTATTTTTAAAATGCCAATCGGCAACTATATCTGAAATGCCTATCGGCACCTATATCTGAAATGCCTATCGACACCTATATCTGAAATGCCTATCGACACCTATATCTGAAATGCCTATCGACACCTATATCTGAAATGCCTATCGGCACCTATATCTGAAATGCCTATCGACACCTATATCTGAAATGCCTATCGACACCTATATCTGAAATGCCTATCGACACCTATATCTGAAATGCCTATCGACACCGATATCTGAAATGCCTATCGACACCTATATCTGAAATGCCTATCGACACCTTTTTTTGAAATGCCTATCGGAAACTACATCTGAAATGCCTATCAGCACTTATATTTGAAATGCCTATCGGCAACCATATCTGGAATGCCTATCGGCACCTATATTTGAAATGCCTATCGGCTTCTATATCTGAAATGCCTATCGGCACCTATTTTTAAAATGCCAATCGGCAACTATATCTGAAATGCCTATCGGCACCTATATCTGAAATGCCTATCGACACCTATATCTGAAATGCCTATCGACACCAATATCTGAAATGCCTATCGACACCTATATCTGAAATGCCTATCGACACCTATATCTGAAATGCCTATCGACACCTATATCTGAAATGCCTATCGACACCTATTTTTTAAATGCCTATCGGAAACTACATCTGAAATGCCTATCAGCACCTATATTTGAAATGCCTATCGGCAACCATATCTGGAATGCCTATCGGCACCTATATTTGAAATGCCTATCGGCTTCTATATCTGAAATGCCTATCGGCATTTATTTTTAAAATGCCAATCGGCAACTATATCTGAAATGCCTATCGGCACCTATATCTGAAATGCCTATCGACACCTATATCTGAAATGCCTATCGACACCTATATCTGAAATGCCTATCGACACCTATATCTGAAATGCCTATCGACACCTATATCTGAAATGCCTATTGACACCTATATCTGAAATGCCTATCGACACCTATATCTGAAATGCCTATCGACACCTATATCTGAAATGCCTATCGACACCTATATCTGAAATGCCTATCGACACCTATTTTTGAAATGCCTATCGGAAACTACATCTGAAATGCCTATCAGCACATATATTTGAAATGCCTATCGGCAACCATATCTGGAATGCCTATCGGCACCTATATTTGAAATGCCTATCGGCTTCTATATCTGAAATGCCTATCGGCACCAATTTTTAAAATGCCAATCGGCAACTATATCTGAAATGCCTATCGGCACCTATATCTGAAATGCCTATCGACACCTATATCTGAAATGCCTATCGACACCTATATCTGAAAAGCCTATCGACACCTATATCTGAAATGCCTATCGACACCTATATCTAAAATGCCTATCGACACCTATATCTGAAATGCCTATCGACACCTATATCTGAAATGCCTATCGACACCTATATCTGAAATGCCTATCGACACCTATATCTAAAATGCCTATCGACACCTATTTTTGAAATGCCTATCGGAAACTACATCTGAAATGCCTATCAACACCTATATTTGAAATGCCTATCGGCAACCATATCTGGAATGCCTATCGGCACCTATATTTGAAATGCCTATCGGCTTCTATATCTGAAATGCCTATCGGCACCTATTTTTAAAATACCAATCGGCAACTATATCTGAAATGCCTATCGGCACCTATATCTGAAATGCCTATCGACACCTATATCTGAAATGCCTATCGACACCTATATCTGAAATGCCCATCGACACCTATATCTGAAATGCCTATCGACACCTATATCTGAAATGCCTATCGACACCTATATCTGAAATGCCTATCGACACCTATATCTGAAATGCCTATCGACACCTATATCTGAAATGCCTATCGACACCTATTTTTTAAATGCCTATCGGAAACTACATCTGAAATGCCTATCAGCACCTATATTTGAAATGCCTATCGGCAACCATACCTGGAATGCCTATCGGCACCTATATTTGAAATGCCTATCGGCTTCTATATCTGAAATGCCTATCGGCACCTATTTTTAAAATGCCAATCGGCAACTATATCTGAAATGCCTATCGGCACCTATATCTGAAATGCCTATCGACACCTATATCTGAAATGCCTATCGACACCTATATCTGAAATGCCTATCGACACCTATATCTGAAATGCCTATCGACACCTATATCTGAAATGCCTATCGACACCTATATCTAAAATGCCTATCGACACCTATATCTGAAATGCCTATCGACACCTATATCTGAAATGCCTATCGACACTTATATCTGAAATGCCTATCGACACCTATATCTGAAATGCCTATCGACACCTATATCTGAAATGCCTATCGACACCTATTTTTGAAATGCCTATCGGAAACTACATCTGAAATGCCTATCAACACCTATATTTGAAATGCCTATCGGCAACCATATCTGGAATGCCTATCGGCACCTATATTTGAAATGCCTATCGGCTTCTATATCTGAAATGCCTATCGGCACCTATTTTTAAAATGCCAATCGGCAACTATATCTGAAATGCTTATCGGCACCTATATCTGAAATGCCTATCGACACCTATATCTGAAATGCCTATCGACACCTATATCTGAAATGCCTATCGACACCTATATCTGAAATGCCTATCGACACCTATATCTGAAATGCCTATCGACACCTATATCTGAAATGCCTATCGACACCTATATCTGAAATGCCTATCGACACCTATATCTGAAATGCCTATCGACACCTATTTTTGAAATGCCTATCGGAAACTACATCTGAAATGCCTATCAGCACCTATATTTGAAATGCCTATCGGCAACCATATCTGGAATGCCTATCGGCACCTATATTTGAAATGCCTATCGGCTTCTATATCTGAAATGCCTATCGGCATCTATTTTTAAAATGCCAATCGGCAACTATATCTGAAATGCCTATCGGCACCTATATCTGAAATGCCAATCGACACCTATATCTGAAATGCCTATCGACACCTATATCTGAAATGCCTATCGACACCTATATCTGAAATGCCTATCGACACCTATATCTGAAATGCCTATCGACACCTATTTTTGAAATGCCTATCGGAAACTACATCTGAAATGCCTATCAGCACCTATATTTGAAATGCCTATCGGCAACCATATCTGGAATGCCTATCGGCACCTATATTTGAAATGCCTATCGGCTTCTATATCTGAAATGCCTATCGGCATCTATTTTTAAAATGCCAATCGGCAACTATATCTGAAATGCCTATCGGCACCTATATCTGAAATGCCAATCGACACCTATATCTGAAATGCCTATCGACACCTATATCTGAAATGCCTATCGACACCTTTATCTGAAATGCCTATCGACACCTATATCTGAAATGCCTATCGACACCTATATCTGAAATGCCTATCGGCACCTATATCTGAAATGCCTATCGACACCTATATCTGAAATGCCTATCGACACCTATTATTGAAATGCCTATCGGAAACTACATCTGAAATGCCTATCAGCACCTATATTTGAAATGCCTATCGGCAACCATATCTGGAATGCCCATCGGCACCTATATTTGAAATGCCTATCGGCTTCTATATCTGAAATGCCTATGGGCACCTATTTTTAAAATGCCAATCGGCAACTATATCTGAAATGCCTATCGGCACCTATATCTGAAATGCCTATCGACACCTATATCTGAAATGCCTATCGACACCTATATCTGAAATGCCTATCGACACCTATATCTGAAATGCCTATCGACACCTATATCTGAAATGCCTATCGACACCTATATCTGAAATGCCTATCGACACCTATATCTGAAATGCCTATCGACACCTATATCTGAAATGCCTATCGACACCTATTTTTGAAATGCCTATCGGAAACTACATCTGAAATGCCCATCAGCACCTATATTTGAAATGCCTATCGGCAACCATATCTGGAATGCCAATCGGCAACTATATCTGAAATGCCTATCGACATTTATATCTGAAATGCCTATCGACACCTATATCTGAAATGCCTATCGACACCTATATCTGAAATGCCTATCGACACCTATTTTTGAAATGCCTATCGGAAACTACATCTGAAATGCCTATCAGCACTTATATTTGAAATGCCTATCGGCAACCATATCTGGAATGCCTATCGGCACCTATATTTGAAATGCCTATCGGCTTCTATATCTGAAATGCCTATCGGCACCTATTTTTAAAATGCCAATCGGCAACTATATCTGAAATGCCTATCGGCACCTATATCTGAAATGCCTATCGACACCTATAACTGAAATGCCTATCGACACCAATATCTGAAATGCCTATCGACACCTATATCTGAAATGCCTATCGACACCTATATCTGAAATGCCTATCGACACCTATATCTGAAATGCCTATCGACACCTATTTTTTAAATGCCTATCGGAAACTACATCTGAAATGCCTATCAGCACCTATATTTGAAATGCCTATCGGCAACCATATCTGGAATGCCTATCGGCACCTATATTTGAAATGCCTATCGGCTTCTATATCTGAAATGCCTATCGGCATTTATTTTTAAAATGCCAATCGGCAACTAAATCTGAAATGCCTATCGGCACCTATATCTGAAATGCCTATCGACACCTATATCTGAAATGCCTATCGACACCTATATCTGAAATGCCTATCGACACCTATATCTGAAAAGCCTATCGACACCTATATCTGAAATGCCTATCGACACCTATATCTAAAATGCCTATCGACACCTATATCTGAAATGCCTATCGACACCTATATCTGAAATGCCTATCGACACCTATATCTGAAATGCCTATCGACACCTATATCTAAAATGCCTATCGACACCTATTTTTGAAATGCCTATCGGAAACTACATCTGAAATGCCTATCAACACCTATATTTGAAATGCCTATCGGCAACCATATCTGGAATGCCTATCGGCACCTATATTTGAAATGCCTATCGGCTTCTATATCTGAAATGCCTATCGGCACCTATTTTTAAAATACCAATCGGCAACTATATCTGAAATGCCTATCGGCACCTATATCTGAAATGCCTATCGACACCTATATCTGAAATGCCTATCGACACCTATATCTGAAATGCCCATCGACACCTATATCTGAAATGCCTATCGACACCTATATCTGAAATGCCTATCGACACCTATATCTGAAATGCCTATCGACACCTATATCTGAAATGCCTATCGACACCTATATCTGAAATGCCTATCGACACCTATTTTTTAAATGCCTATCGGAAACTACATCTGAAATGCCTATCAGCACCTATATTTGAAATGCCTATCGGCAACCATACCTGGAATGCCTATCGGCACCTATATTTGAAATGCCTATCGGCTTCTATATCTGAAATGCCTATCGGCACCTATTTTTAAAATGCCAATCGGCAACTATATCTGAAATGCCTATCGGCACCTATATCTGAAATGCCTATCGACACCTATATCTGAAATGCCTATCGACACCTATATCTTAAATGCCTATCGACACCTATATCTGAAATGCCTATCGACACCTATATCTGAAATGCCTATCGACACCTATATCTGAAATGCCTATCGACACCTATATCTGAAATGCCTATCGACACCTATATCTGAAATGCCTGTCGACACTTATATCTGAAATGCCTATCGACACCTATATCTGAAATGCCTATCGACACCTATATCTGAAATGCCTATCGACACCTATTTTTGAAATGCCTATCGGAAACTACATTTGAAATGCCTATCAACACCTATATTTGAAATGCCTATCGGCAACCATATCTGGAATGCCTATCGGCACCTATATTTGAAATGCCTATCGGCTTCTATATCTGAAATGCCTATCGGCACCTATTTTTAAAATGCCAATCGGCAACTATATCTGAAATGCTTATCGGCACCTATATCTGAAATGCCTATCGACACCTATATCTGAAATGCCTATCGACACCTATATCTGAAATGCCTATCGACACCTATATCTGAAATGCCTATCGACACCTATATCTGAAATGCCTATCGACACCTATATCTGAAATGCCTATCGACACCTATATCTGAAATGCCTATCGACACCTATATCTGAAATGCCTATCGACACCTATTTTTGAAATGCCTATCGGAAACTACATCTGAAATGCCTATCAGCACCTATATTTGAAATGCCTATCGGCAACTATATCTGGAATGCCTATCGGCACCTATATTTGAAATGCCTATCGGCTTCTATATCTGAAATGCCTATCGACACCTATTTTTAAAATGCCAATCGGTAACTATATCTGAAATGCCTATCGGCACCTATATCTGAAATGCCTATAGACACCTATATCTAAAATGCCTATCGACACCTATATCTGAAATGCCTATCGACACCTATATCTGAAATGCCTATCGACACCTATATCTGAAATGCCTATCGACACCTATATCTGAAATGCCTATCGTCACCTATATCTGAAATGCCTATCGACACCTATATCTGAAATGCCTATCGACACCTATATCTGAAATGCCTATCGACACCTATTTTTGAAATGCCTATCAGAAACTACATCTGAAATGCCTATCAGCACCTATATTTGAAATGCCTATCGGCAACCATATCTGGAATGCCTATCGGCACCTATATTTGAAATGCCTATCGGCTTCTATATCTGAAATGCCTATCGGCACCTATTTTTAAAATGCCAATCGGCAACTATATCTGAAATGCCTATCGGCACCTATATCTGAAATGCCTATCGACACCTATATCTGAAATGCCTATCGACACCTATTTTTGAAATGCCTATCGGAAACTACATCTGAAATGCCTATCAGCACCTATATTTGAAATGCCTATCGGCAACCATATCTGGAATGCCTATCGGCACCTATATTTGAAATGCCTATCGGCTTCTATATCTGAAATGCCTATCGGCACCAATTTTTAAAATGCCAATCGGCAACTATATCTGAAATGCCTATCGGCACCTATATCTGAAATGCCTATCGACACCTATATCTGAAATGCCTATCGACACCTATATCTGAAAAGCCTATCGACACCTATATCTGAAATGCCTATCGACACCTATATCTAAAATGCCTATCGACACCTATATCTGAAATGCCTATCGACACCTATATCTGAAATGCCTATCGACACCTATATCTGAAATGCCTATCGACACCTATATCTAAAATGCCTATCGACACCTATTTTTGAAATGCCTATCGGAAACTACATCTGAAATGCCTATCAACACCTATATTTGAAATGCCTATCGGCAACCATATCTGGAATGCCTATCGGCACCTATATTTGAAATGCCTATCGGCTTCTATATCTGAAATGCCTATCGGCACCTATTTTTAAAATACCAATCGGCAACTATATCTGAAATGCCTATCGGCACCTATATCTGAAATGCCTATCGACACCTATATCTGAAATGCCTATCGACACCTATATCTGAAATGCCCATCGACACCTATATCTGAAATGCCTATCGACACCTATATCTGAAATGCCTATCGACACCTATATCTGAAATGCCTATCGACACCTATATCTGAAATGCCTATCGACACCTATATCTGAAATGCCTATCGACACCTATTTTTTAAATGCCTATCGGAAACTACATCTGAAATGCCTATCAGCACCTATATTTGAAATGCCTATCGGCAACCATACCTGGAATGCCTATCGGCACCTATATTTGAAATGCCTATCGGCTTCTATATCTGAAATGCCTATCGGCACCTATTTTTAAAATGCCAATCGGACACTATATCTGAAATGCCTATCGGCACCTATATCTGAAATGCCTATCGACACCTATATCTGAAATGCCTATCGACACCTATATCTGAAATGCCTATCGACACCTATATCTGAAATGCCTATCGACACCTATATCTGAAATGCCTATCGACACCTATATCTGAAATGCCTATCGACACCTATATCTGAAATGCCTATCGACACCTATATCTGAAATGCCTATCGACACTTATATCTGAAATGCCTATCGACACCTATATCTGAAATGCCTATCGACACCTATATCTGAAATGCCTATCGACACCTATTTTTGAAATGCCTATCGGAAACTACATCTGAAATGCCTATCAACACCTATATTTGAAATGCCTATCGGCAACCATATCTGGAATGCCTATCGGCACCTATATTTGAAATGCCTATCGGCTTCTATATCTGAAATGCCTATCGGCACCTATTTTTAAAATGCCAATCGGCAACTATATCTGAAATGCTTATCGGCATCTATATCTGAAATGCCTATCGACACCTATATCTGAAATGCCTATCGACACCTATATCTGAAATGCCTATCGACACCTATATCTGAAATGCCTATCGACACCTATATCTGAAATGCCTATCGACACCTATATCTGAAATGCCTATCGACACCTATATCTGAAATGCCTATCGACACCTATATCTGAAATGCCTATCGACACCTATTTTTGAAATGCCTATCGGAAACTACATCTGAAATGCCTATCAGCACCTATATTTGAAATGCCTATCGGCAACTATATCTGGAATGCCTATCGGCACCTATATTTGAAATGCCTATCGGCTTCTATATCTGAAATGCCTATCGACACCTATTTTTAAAATGCCAATCGGTAACTATATCTGAAATGCCTATCGGCACCTATATCTGAAATGCCTATAGACACCTATATCTAAAATGCCTATCGACACCTATATCTGAAATGCCTATCGAGACCTATATCTGAAATGCCTATCGACACCTATATCTGAAATGCCTATCGACACCTATATCTGAAATGCCTATCGTCACCTATATCTGAAATGCCTATCGACACCTATATCTGAAATGCCTATCGATACCTATATCTGAAATGCCTATCGACACCTATTTTTGAAATGCCTATCAGAAACTACATCTGAAATGCCTATCAGCACCTATATTTGAAATGCCTATCGGCAACCATATCTGGAATGCCTATCGGCACCTATATTTGAAATGCCTATCGGCTTCTATATCTGAAATGCCTATCGGCACCTATTTTTAAAATGCCAATCGGCAACTATATCTGAAATGCCTATCGGCACCTATATCTGAAATGCCTATCGACACCTATATCTGAAATGCCTATCGACACCTATATCTGAAATGCCTATCGACACCTATATCTGAAATGCCTATCGACACCTATATCTGAAATGCCTTTAGACACCTATATCTGAAATGCCTATCGACACCTATATCTGAAATGCCTATCGACACCTATATCTAAAATGCCTATCGACACCTATTTTTGAAATGCCTATCGGAAACTACATCTGAAATGCCTATCAACACCTATATTTGAAATGCCTATCGGCAACCATATCTGGAATGCCTATCGGCACCTATATTTGAAATGCCTATCGGCTTCTATATCTGAAATGCCTATCGGCACCTATTTTTAAAATACCAATCGGCAACTATATCTGAAATGCCTATCGGCACCTATATCTGAAATGCCTATCGACACCTATATCTGAAATGCCTATCGACACCTATATCTGAAATGCCTATCGACACCTATATCTGAAATGCCTATCGACACCTATATCTGAAATGCCTATCGACACCTATATCTGAAATGCCTATCGACACCTATATCTGAAATGCCTATCGACACCTATTTTTGAAATGCCTATCGGAAACTACATCTGAAATGCCTATCAGCACCTATATTTGAAATGCCTATCGGCAACTATATCTGGAATGCCTATCGGCACCTATATTTGAAATGCCTATCGGCTTCTATATCTGAAATGCCTATCGACACCTATTTTTAAAATGCCAATCGGTAACTATATCTGAAATGCCTATCGGCACCTATATCTGAAATGCCTATAGACACCTATATCTAAAATGCCTATCGACACCTATATCTGAAATGCCTATCGAGACCTATATCTGAAATGCCTATCGACACCTATATCTGAAATGCCTATCGACACCTATATCTGAAATGCCTATCGTCACCTATATCTGAAATGCCTATCGACACCTATATCTGAAATGCCTATCGATACCTATATCTGAAATGCCTATCGACACCTATTTTTGAAATGCCTATCAGAAACTACATCTGAAATGCCTATCAGCACCTATATTTGAAATGCCTATCGGCAACCATATCTGGAATGCCTATCGGCACCTATATTTGAAATGCCTATCGGCTTCTATATCTGAAATGCCTATCGGCACCTATTTTTAAAATGCCAATCGGCAACTATATCTGAAATGCCTATCGGCACCTATATCTGAAATGCCTATCGACACCTATATCTGAAATGCCTATCGACACCTATATCTGAAATGCCTATCGACACCTATATCTGAAATGCCTATCGACACCTATATCTGAAATGCCTTTAGACACCTATATCTGAAATGCCTATCGACACCTATATCTGAAATGCCTATCGACACCTATTTTTGAAATGCCTATCGGAAACTACATCTGAAATGCCTATCAGCACCTATATTTGAAATGCCTATCGGCAACCATATCTGGAATGCCTATCGGCACCTATATTTGAAATGCCTATCGGCTTCTATATCTAAAATGCCTATCGGCACCTATTTTTAAAATGCCAATCGGCAACTATATCTGAAATGCCTATCGGCACCTATATCTGAAATGCCTATCGATACCTATATCTGAAATGCCTATCGACACCTATATCTGAAATGCCTATCGACACCTATATCTGAAATGCCTATCGACACCTATATCTGAAATGCCTATCGACACCTATATCTGAAATGCCTATCGACACCTATATCTGAAATGCCTATCGACACCTATATCTGAAATGCCTATCGACACCTATTTTTGAAATGCCTATCGGAAACTACATCTGAAATGCCTATCAGCACCTATATTTGAAATGCCTATCGGAAACCATATCTGGAATGCCTATCGGCACCTATATTTGAAATGCCTATCGGCTTCTATATCTGAAATGCCTATCGGCACCTATTTTTAAAATGCCAATCGGCAACTATATCTGAAATGCCTATCGGCACCTATATCTGAAATGCCTATCGACACTTATATCTGATATGCCTATCGACACCTATATCTGAAATGCCTATCGACACCTATATCTGAAATGCCTATCGACACCTATATCTGAAATGCCTATCGACACCTATATCTGAAATGCCTATCGACACCTATATCTGAAATGCCTATCGACACCTATATCTGAAATGCCTATCGACACCTATATCTGAAATGCCTATCGACACCTATATCTGAAATGCCTATCGACACCTATATCTGAAATGCCTATCGACACCTATATCTGAAATGCCTATCGACACCTATATCTGAAATGCCTATCGACACCTATATCTGAAATGCCTATCGACACCTATATCTGAAATGCCTATCGACACCTATATCTGAAATGCCTATCGACACCTATATCTGAAATGCCTATCGACACCTATATCTGAAATGCCTATCGACACCTATATCTGAAATGCCTATCGACACCTATATCTGAAATGCCTATCGACACCTATATCTGAAATGCCTATCGACACCTATATCTGAAATGCCTATCGACACCTATATCTGAAATGCCTATCGACACCTATTTTTGAAATGCCTATCGGAAACTACATCTGAAATGCCTATCAGTACCTATATTTGTAATGCCTATCGACAACCATATCTGGAATGCCTATCGGCACCTATAATTGAAATGCCTATCGGCTTCTATATCTGAAATGCCTATCGGCACCTATTTTTAAAATGCCAATCGGCAACTATATCTGAAATGCCTATCGGCACCTATATCTGAAATGCCTATCGACACCTATATCTGAAATGCCTATCGACACCTATATCTGAAATGCCTATCGACACCTATATCTGAAATGCCTATCGACACCTGTATCTGAAATGCCTATCGACACCTATATCTGAAATGCCTATGGAGACCTATATCTGAAATGCCTATCGACACCTATATCTGAAATGCCTATCGACACCTATATCTGAAATGCCTATCGACACCTATTTTTGAAATGCTTATCGGAAACTACATCTGAAATGCCTATCAGCACCTATATTTGAAAAAGTCTATCGGCAACCATATCTGGAACGCCTATCGGCACCTATATTTGAAATGCCTATCGGCTTCTATATCTGAAATGCCTATCGGCACCTATATTTGAAATGCCTATCGGCTTCTATATCTGAAATGTCTATCGGCACCTATTTTTAAAATGCCAATCGGCAACTATATCTGAAATGCCTATCGGCACCTATATCTGAAATGCCTATCGACACCTATATCTGAAATGCCTATCGACACCTATATCTGAAATGCCTATCGACACCTATATCTGAAATGCCTATCGACACCTATATCTGAAATGCCTAACGACACCTATATCTGAAATGCCTATCGACACCTATTTTTGAAATGCCTATCGGAAACTACATCTAAAATGCCTATCAGCACCTATATTTGAAATGCCTATCGGCAACCATATCTGGAATGCCTATCGGCACCTATATTTGAAATGCCTATCGGCTTCTATATCTGAAATGCCTATCGGCACCTATTTTTAAAATGCCAATCGGCAACTATATCTGAAATGCCTAACGGCACCTATATCTGAAATGCCTATCGACACCTATATCTGAAATGCCTATCGACACCTATATCTGAAATGCCTATCGACACCTATATCTGAAATGCCTATCGACACCTATATCTGAAATGCCTATCGACACCTATATCTG
Organism: Venustoraphidia nigricollis; assembly: GCA_034508555.1. Taxonomy (NCBI): domain Eukaryota; kingdom Metazoa; phylum Arthropoda; class Insecta; order Raphidioptera; family Raphidiidae; genus Venustoraphidia; species Venustoraphidia nigricollis. The sequence continues at coordinate 38,837 of JAVRKA010000564.1, forward strand.
AAATGCCTATCGACACCTATATCTGAAATGCCTATCGACACCTATATCTGAAATGCCTATCGACACCTATTTTTGAAATGCCTAACGGAAACTACATCTGAAATGCCTATCAGCACCTATATTTGAAATGCCTATCGGCAACCATATCTGGAATGCCTATCGGCACCTATATTTGAAATGCCTATCGGCTTCTATATCTGAAATGCCTATCGGCGCCTATTTTTAAAATGCCAATCGGCAACTATATCTGAAATGCCTATCGGCATCTATATCTGAAATGCCTATCGACACCTTTATTGAAATGCCTATCGACACCTATATCTGAAATGCCTATCGACACCTATATCTGAAATGCCTATCGACACCTATATCTGAAATGCCTATCGACACCTATATCTGAAATGCCTATCGACACCTATATCTGAAATGCCTATCGACACCTATATCAGAAATGCCTGTCGACACCTATATCTGAAATGCCTTACGACACCTATTTTTTAAATGCCTATCGGAAACTACATCTGAAATGCCTATCAGCACCTATATTTGAAATGCCTATCGGCAACCATATCTGCAATGCCTATCGGCACCTATATTTGAAATGCCTATCGGCTTCTATATCTGAAATGCCTATCGGCACCTATTTTTAAAATGCCAATCGGCAACTATATCTGAAATGCCTATCGGCACCTATATCTGAAATGCCTATCGACACCTATATCTGAAATGCCTATCGACACCTATATCTGAAATGCCTATCGACACCTATATCTGAAATGCCTATCGACACCTATATCTGAAATGCCTATCGACACCTATATCTGAAATGCCTATCGACACCTATTTTTGAAATGCCTATCGGAAACTACATCTGAAATGCCTATCAGCACCTATATTTGAAATGCCTATCGGCAACCATATCTGGAATGCCTATCGGCACCTATATTTGAAATGCCTATCGGCTTCTATATCTGAAATGCCTATCGGCATCTATTTTTAAAATGCCAATCGGCAACTATATCTGAAATGCCTATCGGCACCTATATCTGAAATGCCAATCGACACCTATATTTGAAATGCCTATCGACACCTATATCTGAAATGCCTATCGACACCTATATCTGAAATGCCTATCGACACCTATATCTGAAATGCCTATCGACACCTATATCTGAAATGCCTATCGACACCTATATCTGAAATGCCTATCGGCACCTATATCTGAAATGCCTATCGACACCTATATCTGAAATGCCTATCGACACCTATTTTTGAAATGCCTATCGGAAACTACATCTGAAATGCCTATCAGCACCTATATTTGAAATGCCTATCGGCAACCATATCTGGAATGCCTATCGGCACCTATATTTGAAATGCCTATCGGCTTCTATATCTGAAATGCCTATCGGCACCTATTTTTAAAATGCAAATCGGCAACTATATCTGAAATGCCTATCGGCACCTATATCTGAAATGCCTATCGACACCTATATCTGAAATGCCTATCGACACCTATATCTGAAATGCCTATCGACACCTATATCTGAAATGCCTATCGACACCTATATCTGAAATGCCTATCGACACCTATATCTGAAATGCCTATCGACACCTATTTTTGAAATGCCTATCGGAAAACTACACCTGAAATGCCCATCAGCACCTATATTTGAAATGCCTATTGGCAACCATATCTGGAATGCCTATCGGCACCTATATTTGAAATGCCTATCGCCTTCTAATCTGAAATGCCTATCGGCACCTATTTTTAAAATGCCATCGGCAACTATATCTGAAATGCCTATCGGCACCTATATCTGAAATGCCTATCGACACCTATATCTGAAATGCTATCGACACCTATATCCTGAAATGCCTATCGACACCTATATCTGAAATGCCTATCGACACTATATCTGAAAGCCTATCGACACCTATATCTGAAATGCCTATCGACACCTATATCTGAAATGCCTATCGACACCTATATCTGAAATGCCTATCGACACCTATATCTGAAATGCCTATCGACACCTATATCTGAAATGCCTATCGACACCTATTTTGAAATGCCTATCGGAAACTACATCTGAAATGCCTATCAGCACCTAATTTTAAATGCCTATCGGCAACCATATCTGGAATGCCTATCGGCACCTATATTTGAAATGCCTATCGGCTTCTATATCTGAAATGCCTATCGGCACCTATTTTTAAAATGCCAATCGGCAACAATATCTGAATTGCCTATCGGCACCTATATCTGAAATGCCTTTCGACACCTATATCTGAAATGCCTATCGACACCTATATCTGAAATGCCTATCGACACCTATATCTGAAATGCCTATCGACACCTATATCTGAAATGCCTATCGACACCTATATCTGAAATGCCTATCGACACCTATATCTGAAATGCCTATCGACACCTATTTTTGAAATGCCTATCGGAACCTACATCTGAAATGCCTATCAGCACCTATATTTGAAATGCCTATCGGCAACCATATCTGGAATGCCTATCGGCACCTATATTTGAAATGCCTATCGGCTTCTATATCTGAAATGCCTATCGGCACCAATTTTTAAAATGCCAATCGGTAACTATATCTGAAATGCCTATCGGCACCTATATCTGAAATGCCTATCGACACCTATATCTGAAATGCCTATCGGCACCTATATCTGAAATGCCTATCGACACCTATATCTGAAATGCCTATCGACACCTATATCTGAAATGCCTATCGACACCTATATCTGGAATGCCTATCGACACCTATATCTGAAATGCCAATCGACACCTATATCTGAAATGCCTATCGACACCTATTTTTGAAATGCCTATCGGAAACTACATCTGAAATGCCTATCAGCACTTATATTTGAAATGCCTATCGGCAACCATATTTGGAATGCCTATCGGCACCTATATTTGAAATGCCTATCGGCTTCTATATCTGAAATGCCTATCGGCACCTATTTTTAAAATGCCGATCGGCAACTATATCTGAAATGCCTATCGGCACCTATATCTGAAATGCCTATCGACACCTATATCTGAAATGCCTATCGACACCAATATCTGAAATGCCTATCGACACCTATATCTGAAATGCCTATCGACACCCTATATCTGAAATGCCTATCGACACCTATATCTGAAATGCCTATCGACACCTATTTTTGAAATGCCTATCGGAAACTTACATCTGAAATGCCTATCAGCACCTATATTTGAAATGCCTATCGGCAACCATATCTGGAATGCCTATCGGCACCTATATTTGAAATGCCTATCGGCTTCTATATCTGAAATGCCTATCGGCATTTATTTTTAAAATGCCAATCGGCAACTATATCTGAAATGCCTATCGGCACCTATATCTGAAATGCCTATCGACACCTATATCTGAAATGCCTATCGACACCTATATCTGAAATGCCTATCGACACCTATATCTGAAATGCCTATCGACACCTATATCTGAAATGCCTATTGACACCTATATCTGAAATGCCTATCGACACCTATATCTGAAATGCCTATCGACACCTATATCTGAAATGCCTATCGACACCTATATCTGAAATGCCTATCGAACCTATTTTTGAAATGCCTATCGGAAACTACATCTGAAAATGCCTATCAGCACCTATATTTGAAATGCCTATCGGCAACCATATCTGGAATGCCTATCGGAACCTATATTTGAAATGCCTATCGGCTTCTATATCTGAAATGCCTATCGGCACCTATTTTCAAAATGCCAATCGGCAACTATATCTGAAATGCCTATCGGCACCTATATCTGAAATGCCTATCGACACCTATATCTGAAATGCCTATCGACACCTATATCTGAAATGCCTATCGACACCTATATCTGAAATGCCTATCGACACCTATATCTGAAATGCCTATCGACACCTATATCTGAAATGCCTATCGACACCTATATCTGAAATGCCTATCGACACCTATTTTTGAAATGCCTATCGGAAACTACATCTGAAATGCCTATCAGCACCTATATTTGAAATGCCTATCGGCAACCATATCTGGAATGCCTATCGGCACCTATATTTGGAATGCCTATCGGCTTCTATATCTGAAATGCCTATCGGCACCTATTTTTATATTGCCAATCGGCAACTATATCTGAAATGCCTATCGGCACCTATATCTGAAATGCCTATCGACACCTGTATCTGAAATGCCTATCGACACCTATATCTGAAATGCCTATCGACACCTATATCTGAAATGCCTATCGACACCTATATCTGAAATGCCTATCGACACCTATATCTGAAATGCCTATCGACACCTATATCTGAAATGCCTATCGACACCTATATCTGAAATGCCTATCGACACCAATATCTGAAATGCCTATCGACACCTATTTTTGAAATGCCTATCGGAAACTACATCTGAAATGCCTATCAGCACCTATATTTGAAATGCCTATCGGCAACCATATCTGGAATGCCTATCGGCACCTATATTTGAAATGCCTATCGGCTTCTATATCTGAAATGCCTATCGGCACCTATTTTTTAAAATGCCAATCGGCAACTATATCTGAAATGCCTATCGGCACCTATATCTGAAATGCCTATCGACACCTATATCTGAAATGCCTATCGACACCTATATCTGAAATGCCTATCGACACCTATATCTGAAATGCCTATCGACACCTATATCGGAAATGCCTATCGACACCTATATCTGAAATGCCTATCGACACCTATATCTGAAATGCCTATCGACACCTATTTTTGAAATGCCTATCGGAAACTACATCTGAAATGCCTATCAGCACCTGTATTTGAAATGCCTATCGGCAACCATATCTGGAATGCCTATTGGCACCTATATTTGAAATGCCTATCGGCTTCTATATCTGAAATGCCTATCGGCACCTATTTTTAAAATGCCAATTGGCACCTATTTTTAAAATGCCAATCGGCACCTATATCTGAAATGCCTATCGACACCTATATCTGAAATGCCTATCGACACCTATATCTGAAATGCCTATCGACACCTATATCTGAAATGCCTATCGACACGTATATCTGAAATGCCTATCGACACCTATATCTGAAATGCCTATCGACACCTATATCTGAAATGCCTATCGACACCTATATCTGAAATGCCTATCGACACTTATTTTTGAAATGCCTATCGGAAACTACAACTGAAATGCCTATCAGCACCTATATTTGAAATGCCTATCGGCAACCATATCTGGAATGCCTATCGGCACCTATATTTGAAATGCCTATCGGCTTCTATATCTGAAATGCCTATCGGCACCTATTTTTAAAATGCCAATCGGCAACTATATCTGAAATGCCTATCGGCACCTATATCTGAAATGCCTATCGACACCTATATCTGAAATGCCTATCGACACCTATATCTGAAATGCCTATCGACACCTATATCTGAAATGCCTATCGACACCTGTATCTGAAATGCCTATCGACACCTATATCTGAAATGCCTATCGACACCTATATCTGAAATGCCTATCGACACCTATATCTGAAATGCCTATCGACACCTATATCTGAAATGCCTATCGACACCTATTTTTGAAATGCCTATCGGAAACTACATCTGAAATGCCTATCAGCACCTATATTTGAAAAAGCCTATCGGCAACCATATCTGGAATGCCTATCGGCACCTATATTTGAAATGCCTATCGGCTTCTATATCTGAAATGCCTATCGGCACCTATTTTTAAAATGCCAATCGGCAACTATATCTGAAATGCCTATCGGCACCTATATCTGAAATGCCTATCTACACCTATATCTGAAATGCCTATCGACACCTATATCTGAAATGCCTATCGACACCTATATCTGAAATGCCTATCGACACCTATATCTGAAATGCCTATCGACACCTATATCTGAAATGCCTATCGACACCTATATCTGAAATGCCTATCGACACCTATATCTGAAATGCCTATCGACACCTATTTTTGAAATGCCTATCGGAAACTACATCTGAAATGCCTATCAGCACCTATATTTGAAATGCCTATCGGCAACCATATCTGGAATGCCTATCGGCACCTATATTTAAATTGCCTATCGGCTTTTATGTCTGAAATGCCTATCGGCACCTATTTTTAAAATGCCAATCGGCAAATATATCTGAAATGCCTATCGGCACCTATATCTGAAATATCTATCGACACCTATATCTGAAATGCCTATCGACACCTATATCTGAAATGCCTATCGACACCTATATCTGAAATGACTATCGACACCTATATCTGAAATGCCTATCGACACCTATATCTGAAATGCCTATCGACACCTATATCTGAAATGCCTATCGACACCTATATCTGAAATGTCTATCGACACCTATTTTTGAAATGCCTATCGGAAACTACATCTGAAATGCCTATCGGCACCTATATTTGAAATGCCTATCGGCAACCATATCTGGAATGCCTATCGGCACCTATATTTGAAATGCCTATCGGCTTCTATATCTGAAATGCCTATCGGCACCTATTTTTAAAATGCCAATCGGCAACTATATCTGAAATGCCTATCGGCACCTATATCTGAAATGCCAATCGACACCTATATCTGAAATGCCTATCGACACCTATATCTGAAATGTCTATCGACACCTATATCTGAAATGTCTATCGACACCTATATCTGAAATGCCTATCGACACCTATATCTGAAATGCCTATCGACACCTATATCTGAAATGCCTATCGACACCTATATCTGAAATGCCTATCGACACCTATATCTGAAATGCCTATCGACACCTATTTTTGAAATGCCTATCGGAAACTACATCTGAAATGCCTATCAGCACCTGTATTTGAAATGCCTATCGGCAACCATATCTGGAATGCCTATTGGCACCTATATTTGAAATGCCTATCGGCTTCTATATCTGAAATGCCTATCGGCACCTATTTTTAAAATGCCAATTGGCACCTATTTTTAAAATGCCAATCGGCACCTATATCTGAAATGCCTATCGACACCTATATCTGAAATGCCTATCGACACCTATATCTGAAATGCCTATCGACACCTATATCTGAAATGCCTATCGACACCTATATCTGAAATGCCTATCGTCACCTATATCTAAAATGCCTATCGACACCTATATCTGAAATGCCTATCGACACCTATATCTGAAATGCCTATCGACACCTATTTTTGAAATGCCTATCGGAAACTACATCTGAAATGCCTATCAGCACCTATATTTGAAATGCCTATCGGCAACCATATCTGGAATGCCTATCGGCACCTATATTTGAAATGCCTATCGGCTTCTATATCTGAAATGCCTATCGGCACCTATTTTTAAAATGCCAATCGGCAACTATATCTGAAATGCCTATCGGCACCTATATCTGAAATGCCTATCGACACCTATATCTAAAATGCCTATCGACACCTATATCTGAAATGCCTATCGACACCTATATCTGAAATGCCTATCGACACCTATATCTGAAATGCCTATCGACACCTATATCTGAAATGTCTATCGACACCTATATCTGAAATGCCTATCGACACCTATATCTGAAATGCCTATCGACACCTATTTTTGAAATGCCTATCGGAAACTACATCTGAAATGCCTATCAGCACCTATATTTGAAATGCCTATCGGCAATCATATCTGGAATGCCTATCGGCACCTATATTTGAAATGCCTATCGGCTTCTATATCTGAAATGCCTATCGGCACCTATTTTTAAAATGCCAATCGGCAACTATATCTGAAATGCCTATCGGCACCTATATCTGAAATGCCTATCGACACCTATATCTAAAATGCCTATCGACACCTATATCTGAAATGCCTATCGACACCTATATCTGAAATGCCTATCGACACCTATATCTGAAATGCCTATCGACACCTATATCTGAAATGTCTATCGACACCTATATCTGAAATGCCTATCGACACCTATATCTGAAATGCCTATCGACACCTATTTTTGAAATGCCTATCGGAAACTACATCTGAAATGCCTATCAGCACCTATATTTGAAATGCCTATCGGCAATCATATCTGGAATGCCTATCGGCACCTATATTTGAAATGCCTATCGGCTTCTATATCTGAAATGCCTATCGGCACCTATTTTTAATATGCCAATCGGCAACTATATCTGAAATGCCTATCGGCACCTATATCTGAAATGCCTATCGACACCTATATCTAAAATGCCTATCGACACCTATATCTGAAATGCCTATCGACACCTATATCTGAAATGCCTATCGACACCTATTTTTGAAATGCCTATCGGAAACTACATCTGAAATGCCTATCGACACCTATATCTGAAATGCCTATCGACACCTATATCTGAAATGCCTATCGACACCTATATCTGAAATGCCTATCGACACCTATATCTGAAATGCCTATCGACACCTATATCTGAAATGCCTATCGACACCTATATCTGAAATGCCTATTGACACCTATTTTTGAAATGCCTATAGGAAACTACATCTGAAATGCCTATCAGCACCTATATTTGAAATGCCTATCGGCAACCATATCTGGAATGCCTATCGGCACCTATATTTGAAATGCCTATCGGCTTCTATATCTGAAATGCCTATCGGCACCTATTTTTAAAATGCCAATCAGCAACTATATCTGAAATGCCTATCGGCACCTATATCTGAAATGCCTATCGACACCTATATCTGAAATGCCTATCGACACCTATATCTGAAATGCCTATCGACACCTATATCTGAAAAGCCTATCGACACCTATATCTGAAATGCCTATCGACACCTATATCTGAAATGCCTATCGACACCTATATCTGAAATGCCTATCGACACCTATATCTGAAATGCCTATCGACACCTATATCTGAAATGCCTATCGACACCTATATCTGAAATGCCTATCGACACCTATATCTGAAATGCCTATCGACACCTATATCTGAAATGCCTATCGACACCTATATCTGAAATGCCTATCGACACCTATTTTTGAAATGCCTATCGGAAACTACATCTGAAATGCCTATCAGCTCCTATATTTGAAATGCCTATCGGCAACCATATCTGGAATGCCTATCGGCACCTATATTTGAAATGCCTATCGGCTTCTATATCTGAAATGCCTATCGGCACCTATTTTTAAAATGCCAATCGGCAACTATATCTGAAATGCTAATCGGCACCTATATCTGAAATGCCTATCGACACCTATATCTGAAATGCCTATCGACACCTATATCTGAAATGCCTATCGACACCTATATTTGAAATGCCTATCGACACCTGTATCTGAAATGCCTATCGACACCTATATCTGAAATGCCTATCGGAACCTATATCCGAAATGCCTATCGACACCTATATCTGAAATGCCTATCGACACCTATATCTGAAATGCCTATCGACATCTATTTTTGAAATGCCTATCGGAAACTACATCTGAAATGCCTATCAGCACCTATATTTGAAATGCCTATCGGCAACCATATCTGGAATGCCTATCGGCACCTATATTTGAAATGCCTATCGGCTTCTATATCTGAAATGCCTATCGGCACCTATTTTTAAAATGCCAATCGGCAACTATATCTGAAATGCCTATCGGCACCTATATCTGAAATGCCTTTCGACACCTATATCTGAAATGCCTATCGACACCTATATCTGAAATTCCTATCGACACCTATATCTGAAATGCCTATCGACACCTATATCTGAAATGCCTATCGACACCTATATCTGAAATGCCTATCGACACCTATATCTGAAATGCCTATCGACACCTATATCTGAAATGCCTATCGACACCTATTTTTGAAATGCCTATCGGAAACTACATCTGAAATGCCTATCAGCACCTATATTTGAAATGCCTATCGGCAACCATATCTGGAATGCCTATCGGCACCTATATTTGAAATGCCTATCGGCTTCTATATCTGAAATGCCTATCGGCACCTATTTTTAAAATGCCAATCGGCAACTATATCTGAAATACCTATCGGCACCTATATCTGAAATGCCTATCGACACCTATATCTGAAATGCCTATCGACACCTATATCTGAAATGCCTATCGACACCTATATCTGAAATGCCTATCGACACCTATATCTGAAATGCCTATCGACACCTATATCTGAAATGCCTATCGACACCTATATCTGAAATGCCTATCGACACCTATATCTGAAATGCCTATCGACACCTATTTTTGAAATGCCTATCGGAAACTACATCTGAAATGCCTATCAGCACCTATATTTGAAATGCCTATCGGCAACCATATCTGGAATGCCTATCGGCACCTATATTTGAAATGCCTATCGGCTTCTATATCTGGAATGCCTATCGGCACCTATTTTTAAAATGCCAATCGGCAACTATATCTGAAATGCCTATCGGCACCTATATCTGAAATGCCTATCGACACCTATATCTGAAATGCCTATCGACATCTATTTCTGAAATGCCTATCGACACCTATATCTGAAATGCCTATCGACACCTATATCTGAAATGCCTATCGACACCTATATCTGAAATGCCTATCGACACCTATATCTGAAATGCCTATCGACACCTATATCTGAAATGCCTATCGACACCTATTTTTGAAATGCCTATCGGAAACTACATCTGAAATGCCTATCAGCACCTATATTTGAAATGCCTATCGGCAACCATATCTGGAATGCCTATCGGCACCTATATTTGAAATGCCTATCGGCTTCTATATCTGAAATGCCTATCGGCACCAATTTTTAAAATGCCAATCGGCAACTATATCTGAAATGCCTATCGGCACCTATATCTGAAATGCCTATCGACACCTATATCTGAAATGCCTATCGACACCTATATCTGAAATGCCTATCGACACCTATATCTGAAATGCCTATCGACACCTATATCTGAAATGCCTATCGACAGCTATATCTGAAATGCCTATCGACACCTATATCTGAAATGCCTATCGACACCTATTTTTGAAATGCCTATCGGAAACTACATCTGAAATGCCTATCAGCACCTATATTTGAAATGCCTATCGGCAACCATATCTGGAATGCCTATCGGCACCTATATTTGAAATGCCTATCGGCTTCTATATCTGAAATGCCTATCGGCACCAATTTTTAAAATGCCAATCGGCAACTATATCTGAAATGCCTATCGGCACCTATATCTGAAATGCCTATCGACACCTATATCTGAAATGCCTATCGACACCTATATCTGAAATGCCTATCGACACCTATATCTGGAATGCCTATCGGCACCTATATTTGAAATGCCTATCGGCTTTTATTTCTGAAATGCCTATCGGCACCTATTTTTAAAATGCCAATCGGTAACTATATCTGAAATGCCTATCGGCACCTTTATCTGAAATGCCTATCGACACCTATATCTGAAATGCCTATCGACACCTATATCTGAAATGCCTATCGACACCTATATCTGAAATGCCAATCGACACCTATATCTGAAATGCCTATCGACACCTATATCTGAAATGCCTATCGTCACCTATATCTGAAATGCCTATCGACACCTATATCTGAAATGCCTATCGACACCTATATCTGAAATGCCTATCGACACCTATTTTTGAAATGCCTATCGGAAACTACATCTGAAATGCCTATCAGCACCTATATTTGAAATGCCTATCGGCAACCACATCTGGAATGCCTATCGGCACCTATATTTGAAATGCCTATCGGCTTCTATATCTGAAATGCCTATCGGCACCTATTTTTAAAATGCCAATCGGCAACTATATCTGAAATGCCTATCGGCACCTATATCTGAAATGCCTATCGACACCTATATCTGAAATGCCTATCGACACCTATATCTGAAATACCTATCGACACCTATATCTGAAATGCCTATCGACACCTATATCTGAAATGCCTATCGACACCTATATCTGAAATGCCTATCGACACCTATATCTGAAATGCCTTTAGACACCTATATCTGAAATGCCTATCGACACCTATATCTGAAATGCCTATCGACACCTATTTTTGAAATGCCTATCGGAAGCTACATCTGAAATGCCTATCAGCACCTATATTTGAAATGCCTATCGGCAACCATATCTGGAATGCCTATCGGCACCTATATTTGAAATGCCTATCGGCTTCTATATCTGAAATGCCTATCGGCACCTATTTTTAAAATGCCAATCGGCAACTATATCTGAAATGCCTATCGGCACCTATATCTGAAATGCCTATCGACACCTATATCTGAAATGCCTATCGACACCTATATCTGAAATGCCTATCGACACCTATATCTGAAATGCCTATCGACACCTATATCTGAAATGCCTATCGACACCTATATCTGAAATGCCTATCGACACCTATATCTGAAATGCCTATCGACACCTATATCTGAAATGCCTATCGACACCTATTTTTGAAATGCCTATCGGAAACTACATCTGAAATGCCTATCAGCACCTATATTTGAAATGCCTATCGGCAACCATATTTGGAATGCCTATCGGCACCTATATTTGAAATGCCTATCGGCTTCTATATCTGAAATGCCTATCGGCACCTATTTTTAAAATGCCAATCGGCAACTATATCTGAAATGCCTATCAGGACCTATATCTGAAATGCCTATCGACACCTATATCTGAAATGCCTATCGACACCTATATCTGAAATGCCTATCGACACCTATATCTGAAATGCCTATCGACACCTATATCTGAAATGCCTATCGACACCTATATCTGAAATGCCTATCGACACCTATATCTGAAATGCCTATCGACACGTATATCTGAAATGCCTATCGACACCTATATCTGAAATGCCTATCGACACCTATTTTTGAAATGCCTATCGGAAACTACATCTGAAATGCCTATCAGCACCTATATTTGAAATGCCTATCGGCAACCATATCTGGAAAGCCTATCGGCACCTATATTTGAAATGCCTATCGGCTTCTATATCTGAAACGCCTATCGGCACCTATTTTTAAAATGCCAATCGGCAACTATATCTAAAATGCCTATCGGCACCTATATCTGAAATGCCTATCGACACCTATATCTGAAATGCCTATCGACACCTATATCTGAAATGCCTATCGACACCTATATCTAAAATGCCTATCGACACCTATATCTGAAATGCCTATCGACACCTATATCTGAAATGCCTATCGACACCTATATCTGAAATGCCTATCGACACCTATATCTGAAATGCCTATCGACACCTATATCTGAAATGCCTTTCGACACCTATATCTGAAATGCCTATCGACACCTATATCTGAAATGCCTATCGACACCTATTTTTGAAATGCCTATCGGAAACTACATCTGAAATGCCTATCAGCACCTATATTTGAAATGCCTATCGGCAACCACATCTGGAATGCCTATCGGCACCAATATTTGAAATGCCTATCGGCTTCTATATCTGAAATGCCTATCGGCACCTATTTTTAAAATGCCAATCGGCAACTATATCTGAAATGCCTATCGGCACCTATATCTGAAATGCCTATCGACAGCTATATCTGAAATGCCTATCGACACCTATATCTGAAATACCTATCGACACCTATATCTGAAATGCCTATCGACACCTATATCTGAAATGCCTATCGACACCTATATCTGTAATGCCTATCGACACCTATATCTGAAATGCCTATCGACACCTATATCTGAAATGCCTTTCGACACCTATTTTTGAAATGCCTATCGGAAACTACATCTGAAATGCCTATCAGCACCTATATTTGAAATGCCTATCGGCAACCATATCTGGAATGCCTATCGGCACCTATATTTGAAATGCCTATCGGCTTCTGTATCTGAAATGCCTATCGGCACCTATTTTTAAAATGCCAATCGGCAACTATATCTGAAATGCCTATCGGCACCTATATCTGAAATGCCTATCGACACCTATATCTGAAATGCCTATCGACACCTATATCTGAAATGCCTATCGACACCTATATCTGAAATGTCTATCGACACCTATATCTGAAATGCCTATCGACACCTATATCTGAAATGCCTATCGACACCTATATCTAAAATGCCTATCGACACCTATATCTGAAATGCCTATCGACACCTATTTTTGAAATGCCTATCGGAAACTACATCTGAAATGCCTATCGGCAACCATATCTGGAATGCCTATCGGCACCTATATTTGAAATGCCTATCGGCTTCTATATCTGAAATGCCTATCGGCACCTATTTTTAAAATGCCAATCGGCAACTATATCTGAAATGCCTATCGGCACCTATATCTGAAATGCCTATCGACACCTATATCTGAAATGCCTATCGACACCTATATCTGAAATGCCTATCGACACCTATATCTGAAATGCCTATCGACACCTATATCTGAAATGCCTATCGACACCTATTTTTGAAATGCCTATCGGAAACTACATCTGAAATGCCTATCGGCAACCATATCTGGAATGCCTATCGGCACCTATATTTGAAATGCCTATCGGCTTCTATATCTGAAATGCCTATCGGCACCTATTTTTAAAATGCCTATCGACACCTATATCTGAAATGCCTATCGACACCTATATCTGAAATGCCTATCGACACCTATATCTGAAATGCCTATCGACACGTATATCTGAAATGCCTATCGACACCTATATATGAAATGCCTATCGACACCTATATCTGAAATGCCTATCGACACGTCCTATTTTTGAAATGCCTATCGGAAACTACATCTGAAATGCCTATCAGCACCTATATTTGAAATGCCTATCGGCAACCATATCTGGAATGCCTATCGGCACCTATATTTGAAATGCCTATCGGCTTCTATATCTGAAATGCCTATCGGCACCTATTTTTAAAATGCCAATCGGTGACTATATCTGAAATGCCTATCGGCACCTATATCTGAAATGCCTATCGACACCTATATCTGAAATGCCTATCGACACCTATATCTGAAATGCCTATCGACACCTATATCTGAAATGCCTATCGACACCTATATCTGAAATGCCTATCGACACCTATATCTGAAATGCCTATCGACACCTATATCTGATATGCCTATCGACACCTATATCTAAAATGCCTATCGACACCTATTTTTGAAAACTACATCTGAAATGCCTATCAGCGTCTATATTTGAAATGCCTATCGGCAACCATATCTGGAATGCCTATCAGCACCTATATTTGAAATGCCTATCGGCTTCTATATCTGAAAGGACTATCGGCACCTATTTTTAAAATGCCAATCGGCAACTATATCTGAAATGCCTATCGGCACCTATATCTGAAATGCCTATCGACACCTATATCTGAAATGCCTATCGACACCTATATCTGGAATGCCTATCGACACCTATATCTGAAATGCCTATCGACACCTATATCTGAAATGCCTATCGACACCTATATCTGAAATGCCTATCGACACCTATATCTGAAATGCCTATCGACACCTATATCTGAAATGCCTATCGACACCTATTTTTGAAATGCCTATCGGAAACTACATCTGAAATGCCTATCAGCACCTATATTTGAAATGCCTATCGGCAACTATATCTGGAATGCCTATCGGCACCTATATTTGAAATGCCTATCGGCTTCTATATCTGAAATGCCTATCGGCACCTATTTTTAAATTGCCAATCGGCAACTATATCTGAAATGCCTATCGGCACCTATATCTGAAATGCCTGTCGACACCTATATCTGAAATGCCTATCGACACCTATATCTGAAATGCCTATCGACACCTATATCTGAAATGCCTATCGACACCTATATCTGAAATGCCTATCGACAACTATATCTGAAATGCCTATCGACACCTATATCTGAAATGCCTATCGACACCTATATCTGAAATGCCTATCGACACCTATATCTGAAATGCCTATCGGCACCTATTTTTGAAATGCCTATCGGAAACTACATCTGAAATGCCTATCAGCACCTATATTTGAAATGCCTATCGGCAACCATATCTGGAATGCCTATCGGCACCTATATTTGAAATGCCTATCGGCTTCTATATCTGAAATGCCTATCGGCACCTATTTTTAAATTGCCAATCGGCAACTATATCTGAAATGCCTATCGGCACCTATATCTGAAATGCCTGTCGACACCTATATCTGAAATGCCTATCGACACCTATATCTGAAATGCCTGTCGACACCTATATCTGAAATGCCTATCGACACCTATATCTGAAATGCCTATCGACACCTATATCTGAAATGCCTATCGACACCTATATCTGAAATGCCTATCGACACCTATATCTGAAATGCCTATCGACACCTATATCTGAAATGCCTATCGACACCTATATCTGAAATGCCTATCGACACCTATATCTGAAATGCCTATCGACACCTATATCTGAAATGCCTATCGACACCTATATCTGAAATGCCTATCGACACCTATATCTGAAATGCCTATCGACACCTATATCTGAAATGCCTATCGACACCTATATCTGAAATGCCTATCGACACCTGTATCTGAAATGCCTATCGACACCTATATCTGAAATGCCTATCGACACCTATATCTGAAATGCCTATCGACACCTATATCTGAAATGCCTATCGACACCTATATCTGAAATGCCTATCGACACCTATTTTTGAAATGCCTATCGGAAACTACATCTGAAATGCCTATCAGCACCTATATTTGAAATGCCTATCGGCAACCATATCTGGAATGCCTATCGGCACCTATATTTGAAATGCCTATCGGCTTCTATATCTGAAATGCCTATCGGCACCTATTTTTAAAATGCCAATCGGCAACTATATCTGAAATGCCTATCGGCACCTATATCTGAAATGCCTATCGACACCTATATCTGAAATGCCTATCGACACCTATATCTGAAATGCCTATCGACACCTATATCTGAAATACCTATCGACACCTATATCTGAAATGCCTATCGACACCTATATCTGAAATGCCTATCGACACCTATTTTTGAAATGCCTATCGGAAACTACATCTGAAATGCCTATCGGCACCTATATTTGAAATGCCTATCGGCAACCATATCTGGAATGCCTATCGGCACCTATATTTGAAATGCCTATCGGCTTCTATATCTGAAATGCCTATCGGCACCTATTTTTAAAATGCCAATCGACACCTATATCTGAAATGCCTATCGACACCTATATCTGAAATGCCTATCGACACCTATATCTGAAATGCCTATCGACACCTATATCTGAAATGCCTATCGACACCTATATCTGAAATGCCTATTGACACCTATATCTGAAATGCCTATCGACACCTATTTTTGAAATGCCTATCGGAAACTACTTCTGAAATGCCTATCAGCACCTATATTTGAAATGCCTATCGGCAACCACATCTGGAATGCCTATCGGCACCTATATTTGAAATGCCTATCGGCTTCTATATCTGAAATGCCTATCGGCACCTATTTTTAAAATGCCAATCGGCAACTATATCTGAAATGCCTATCGGCACCTATATCTGAAATGCCTATCGACACCTATATCTGAAATGCCTATCGACACCTATATCTGAAATACCTATCGACACCTATATCTGAAATGCCTATCGACACCTATATCTGAAATGCCTATCGACACCTATATCTGAAATGCCTATCGACACCTATATCTGAAATGCCTATCGACACCTATTTTTGAAATGCCTATCGGAAACTACATCTGAAATGCCTATCAGCACCTATATTTGAAATGCCTATCGGCAACCACATCTGGAATGCCTATCGGCACCTATATTTGAAATGCCTATCGGCTTCTATATCTGAAATGCCTATCGGCACCTATTTTTAAAATGCCAATCGGCAACTATATCTGAAATGCCTATCGGCACCTATATCTGAAATGCCTATCGACACCTATATCTGAAATGCCTATCGACACCTATATCTGAAATACCTATCGACACCTATATCTGAAATGCCTATCGACACCTATATCTGAAATGCCTATCGACACCTATTTTTGAAATGCCTATCGGAAACTACATCTGAAATGCCTATCAGCACCTATATTTGAAATGCCTATCGGCAACCATATCTGGAATGCCTATCGGCACCTATATTTGAAATGCCTATCGGCTTCTATATCTGAAATGCCTATCGGCACCTATTTTAAAATGCCAATCGGCAACTATATCTGAAATGCCTATCGGCACCTATATCTGAAATGCCTATCGACACCTATATCTGAAATGCCTATCGACACCTATATCTGAAATGCCTATCGACACCTATATCTGAAATGCCTATCGACAACTATATCTGAAATGCCTATCGACACCTATTTTTGAAATGCCTATCGGAAACTACATCTGAAATGCCTATCAGCACCTATATTTGAAATGCCTACCGGCAACCATATCTGGAATGCCTATCGGCACCTATATTTGAAATGCCTATCGGCTTCTATATCTGAAATGCCTATCGGCACCTATTTTTAAAATGCTAATCGGCAACTATATCTGAAATGCCTATCGGCACCTATATCTGAAATGCCTATCGACACCTATATCTGTAATGCCTATCGACACCTATATCTGAAATGCCTATCGACACCTATATCTGAAATGCCTATCGACATCTATATCTGAAATGCCTATCGACACCTATATCTGAAATGCCTATCGACACCTATATCTGAAATGCCTATCGACACCTATATCTGAAATGCCTATCAACACCTATTTTTGAAATGCCTATCGGAAACTACATCTGAAATGCCTATCGGCAACCATATCTGGAATGCCTATCGGCACCTATATTTGAAATGCCTATCGGCTTCTATATCTGAAATGCCTATCGGCACCTATTTTTAAAATGCCAATCGGCAACTATATCTGAAATGCCTATCGGCACCTATATCTGAAATGCCTATCGACACCTATATCTGAAATGCCTATCGACACCTATATCTGAAATGCCTATCGACACCTATATCTGAAATGCCTATGGACACCTATATCTGAAATGCCTATCGACACCTATATCAGAAATGCCTATCGACACCTATATCTGAAATGCCTATCAACACCTATATCTGAAATGCCTATCGACACCTATTTTTGAAATGCCTATCGGAAACTACATCTGAAATGCCTATCAGCACCTATATTTGAAATGCCTATCGGCAACGATATCTGGAATGCCTATCGGCACCTATATTTGAAATGCCTATCGGCTTCTATATCTGAAATGCCTATCGGCACCTATTTTTAAAATGCCAATCGGCAACTATAACTGAAATGCCTATCGGCACCTATATCTGAAATGCCTATCGACACCTATATCTGAAATGCCTATCGACACCTATATCTGAAATGCCTATCGACACCTATATCTGAAATGCCTATCGACACCTATATCTGAAATGCCTATCGACACCTATATCTGAAATGCCTATCGACACCTATATATGAAATGCCTATCGACACCTATATCTGAAATGCCTATCGACACCTATTTTTGAAATGCCTATCGGAAACTACATCTGAAATGCCTATCAGCACCTATATTTGAAATGCCTATCGGCAACCATATCTGGAATGCCTATCGGCAACTATATTTGAAATGCCTATCGGCTTCTATATCTGAAATGCCTATCGGCACCTATTTTTAAAATGCCAATCGGTAACTATATCTGAAATGCCTATCGGCACCTATATCTGAAATGCCTATCGACACCTATATCTGAAATGCCTATCGACACCTATATCTGAAATGCCTATCGACACCTATATCTGAAATGCCTATCGACACCTATATCTGAAATGCCTATCGACACCTATATCTGAAATGCCTATCGACACCTATATCTGAAATGCCTATCGACACCTATATCTGAAATGCCTATCGACACCTATTTTTGAAAACTACATCTGAAATGCCTATCAGCACCTATATTTGAAATGCCTATCGGCAACCATATCTGGAATGCCTATCGGCACCTATATTTGAAATGCCTATCGGCTTCTATATCTGAAATGCCTATCGGCACCTATTTTTAAAATGCCTATCGGCATATATATCTGAAATGCCTTTCGGCATCTATATCTGAAATGCCTATCGACACCTATATCTGAAATGCCTATCGACATATATATCTGAAATGCCTATCGACACCTATATCTGAAATGCCTATCGACACCAATATCTGAAATGCCTATCGACACCTATATCTGAAATGCCTTTAGACACCTATATCTGAAATGCCTATCGACACCTATATCTGAAATGCCTATCGACACCTATTTTTGAAATGCCTATCGGAAACTACATCTGAAATGCCTATCAACACCTATATTTGAAATGCCTATCGGCAACCATATCTGGAATGCCTATCGGCACCTATATTGGAAATGCCTATCGGCTTCTATATCTGAAATGCCTATCGGCACCTATTTTTAAAATGCCAATCGGCAACTATATCTGAAATGCCTATCGGCACCTATATCTGAAATGCCTATCGACACCTATATCTAAAATGCCTATCGACACCTATATCTGAAATGCCTATCGACACTTATATCTGAAATGCCTATCGACACCTATATCTGAAATGCCTATCGACACCTATATCTGAAATGTCTATCGACACCTATATCTGAAATGCCTATCGACACCTATATCTGAAATGCCTATCGACACCTATTTTTGAAATGCCTATCGGAAACTACATCTGAAATGCCTATCAGCACCTATATTTGAAATGCCTATCGGCAACCATATCTGGAATGCCTATCGGCACCTATATTTGAAATGCCTATCGGCTTCTATATCTGAAATGCCTATCGGCACCTATTTTTAAAATGCCAATCGGCAACTATATCTGAAATGCCTATCGGCACCTATATCTGAAATGCCTATCGACACCTATATCTGAAATGCTTATCGACACCTATATCTGAAATGCCTATCGACACCTATATCTGAAATGCCTATCGACACCTATATCTGAAATGCCTATCGACACCTATATCTGAAATGCCTATCGACACCTATATCTGAAATGCCTATCGACACCTATATCTGAAATGCCTATCGGAAACTACATCTGAAATGCCTATCAGCACCTATATTTGAAATGCCTATCGGCAACCATATCTGGAATGCCTATCGGCACCTATATTTGAAATGCCTATCGGCTTCTATATCTGAAATGCCTATCGGCACCTATTTTTAAAATGCCAATCAGCAACTATATCTGAAATGCCTATCGGCACCTATATCTGAAATGCCTATCGACACCTATATCTGAAATGCCTATCGACACCTATATCTGAAATGCCTATCGACACCTATATCTGAAAAGCCTATCGACATCTATATCTGAAATGCCTATCGACACCTATATCTGATATGCTTATCGACACCTATATCTGAAATGCCTATCGACACCTATATCTGAAATGCCTATCGACACCTATTTTTGAAATGCCTATCGGAATCTACATCTGAAATGCCTATCAGCACCTATATTTGAAATGCCTATCGGCAACCATATCTGGAATGCCTATCGGCACCTATATTTGAAATGCCTATCGGCTTCTATATCTGAAATGCCTATCGGCACCTATTTTTAAAATGCCAATCGGCAACTATATCTGAAATGCCTATCGGCACCTATATCTGAAATGCCTATCGACACCTATATCTGAAATGCCTATCGACACCTATATCTGAAATGCCTATCGACACCTATATCTGAAATGCCTATCGACACCTATATCTGAAATGCCTATCGACACCTATATCTGAAATGCCTATCGACACCTATATCTGAAATGCCTATCGACACCTATATCTGAAATGCCTATCGACACCTATTTTTGAAATGCCTATCTGAAACTACATCTGAAATGCCTATCAGCACCTATATTTGAAATGCCTATCGGCAACCATATCTGGAATGCCTATCGGCACCTATATTTGAAATGCCTATCGGCTTCTATATCTGAAATGCCTATCGGCACCTATTTTTAAAATGCCAATCGGCAACTATATCTGAAATGCCTATCGGCACCTATATCTGAAATGCCTATCGACACCTATATCTGAAATGCCTATCGACACCTATATCTGAAATGCCTATCGACACCTATATCTGAAATGCCTATCGGAAACTACATCTGAAATGCCTATCAGCACCTATATTTGAAATGCCTATCGGCAACCATATCTGGAATGCCTATCGGCACCTATATTTGAAATGCCTATCGGCTTCTATATCTGAAATGCCTATCGGCACCTATTTTTAAAATGCCAATCGGCAACTATATCTGAAATGCCTATCGGCACCTATATCTGAAATGCCTATCGACACCTATATCTGAAATGCCTATCGACATCTATATCTGAAATGCCTAACGACACCTATATCTGAAATGCCTATCGACACCTATATCTGAAATGCCTATCGACACCTATATCTGAAATGCCTATCGACACCTATATCTGAAATGCCTATCGACACCTATATCTGAAATGCCTATCGACACCTATTTTTGAAATGCCTATCGGAAACTACATCTGAAATGCCTATCAGCACCTATATTTGAAATGCCTATCGGCAACCATATCTGGAATGCCTATCGGCACCTATATTTGAAATGCCTATCGGCTTCTATATCTGAAATGCCTATCGGCACCTATTTTTAAAATGCCAATCGGCAACTATATCTGAAATGCCTATCGGCACCTATATCTGAAATGCCTATCGACACCTATATCTGAAATGCCTATCGACACCTATATCTGAAATGCCTATCGACACCTATATCTGAAATGCCTATCGACACCTATATCTGAAATGCCTATCGACAGCTATATCTGAAATGCCTATCGACACCTATATCTGAAATGCCTATCGACACCTATTTTTGAAATGCCTATCGGAAACTACATCTGAAATGCCTATCAGCACCTATATTTGAAATGCCTATCGGCAACCATATCTGGAATGCCTATCGGCACCTATATTTGAAATGCCTATCGGCTTTTATATCTGAAATGCCTATCGGCACCTATTTTTAAAATGCCAATCGGTAACTATATCTGAAATGCCTATCGGCACCTTTATCTGAAATGCCTATCGACACCTATATCTGAAATGCCTATCGACACCTATATCTGAAATGCCTATCGACACCTATATCTGAAATGCCAATCGACACCTATATCTGAAATGCCTATCGACACCTATATCTGAAATGCCTATCGTCACCTATATCTGAAATGCCTATCGACACCTATATCTGAAATGCCTATCGACACCTATATCTGAAATGCCTATCGACACCTATTTTTGAAATGCCTATCGGAAACTACATCTGAAATGCCTATCAGCACCTATATTTGAAATGCCTATCGGCAACCATATCTGGAATGCCTATCGGCACCTATATTTGAAATGCCTATCGGCTTCTATATCTGAAATGCCTATCGGCACCTATTTTTAAAATGCCAATCGGCAACTATATCTGAAATGCCTATCGGCACCTATATCTGAAATGCCTATCGACACCTATATCTGAAATGCCTATCGACACCTATATCTGAAATGCCTATCGACACCTATATCTGAAATGCCTATCGACACCTATATCTGAAATGCCTATCGACACCTATATCTGAAATGCCTTTAGACACCTATATCTGAAATGCCTATCGACACCTATATCTGAAATGCCTATCGACACCTATTTTTGAAATGCCTATCGGAAACTACATCTGAAATGCCTATCAGCACCTATATTTGAAATGCCTATCGGCAACCATATCTGGAATGCCTATCGGCACCTATATTTGAAATGCCTATCGGCTTCTATATCTGAAATGCCTATCGGCACCTATTTTTAAAATGCCAATCGGCAACTATATCTGAAATGCCTATCGGCACCTATATCTGAAATGCCTATCGACACCTATATCTGAAATGCCTATCGACACCTATATCTGAAATGCCTATCGACACCTATATCTGAAATGCCTATCGACACCTATATCTGAAATGCCTATCGACACCTATATCTGAAATGCCTATCGACACCTATATCTGAAATGCCTATCGACACCTATATTTGAAATGCCTATCGGCAACCATATTTGGAATGCCTATCGGCACCTATATTTGAAATGCGTATCGGCTTCTATATCTGAAATGCCTATCGGCACCTATTTTTAAAATGCCAATCGGCAACTATATCTGAAATGCCTATCAGGACCTATATCTGAAATGCCTATCGACACCTATATCTGAAATGCCTATCGACACCTATATCTGAAATGCCTATCGACACCTATATCTGAAATGCCTATCGACACCTATATCTGAAATGCCTATCGACACCTATATCTGAAATGCCTATCGACACCTATATCTGAAATGCCTATCGACACGTATATCTGAAATGCCTATCGACACCTATATCTGAAATGCCTATCGACACCTATTTTTGAAATGCCTATCGGAAACTACATCTGAAATGCCTATCAGCACCTATATTTGAAATGCCTATCGGCAACCATATCTGGAAAGCCTATCGGCACCTATATTTGAAATGCCTATCGGCTTCTATACCTGAAACGCCTATCGGCACCTATTTTTAAAATGCCAATCGGCAACTATATCTAAAATGCCTATCGGCACCTATATCTGAAATGCCTATCGACACCTATATCTGAAATGCCTATCGACACCTATATCTGAAATGCCTATCGACACCTATATCTAAAATGCCTATCGACACCTATATCTGAAATGCCTATCGACACCTATATCTGAAATGCCTATCGACACCTATATCTGAAATGCCTATCGACACCTATATCTGAAATGCCTATCGACACCTATATCTGAAATGCCTTTCGACACCTATATCTGAAATGCCTATCGACACCTATATCTGAAATGCCTATCGACACCTATTTTTGAAATGCCTATCGGAAACTACATCTGAAATGCCTATCAGCACCTATATTTGAAATGCCTATCGGCAACCACATCTGGAATGCCTATCGGCACCTATATTTGAAATGCCTATCGGCTTCTATATCTGAAATGCCTATCGGCACCTATTTTTAAAATGCCAATCGGCAACTATATCTGAAATGCCTATCGGCACCTATATCTGAAATGCCTATCGACACCTATATCTGAAATGCCTATCGACACCTATATCTGAAATACCTATCGACACCTATATCTGAAATGCCTATCGACACCTATATCTGAAATGCCTATCGACACCTATATCTGTAATGCCTATCGACACCTATATCTGAAATGCCTATCGACACCTATATCTGAAATGCCTATCGACACCTATTTTTGAAATGCCTATCGGAAACTACATCTGAAATGCCTATCAGCACCTATATTTGAAATGCCTATCGGCAACCATATCTGGAATGCCTATCGGCACCTATATTTGAAATGCCTATCGGCTTCTGTATCTGAAATGCCTATCGGCACCTATTTTTAAAATGCCAATCGGCAACTATATCTGAAATGCCTATCGGCACCTATATCTGAAATGCCTATCGACACCTATATCTGAAATGCCTATCGACACCTATATCTGAAATGCCTATCGACACCTATATCTGAAATGTCTATCGACACCTATATCTGAAATGCCTATCGACACCTATATCTGAAATGCCTATCGACACCTATATCTAAAATGCCTATCGACACCTATATCTGAAATGCCTATCGACACCTATTTTTGAAATGCCTATCGGAAACTACATCTGAAATGCCTATCGGCAACCATATCTGGAATGCCTATCGGCACCTATATTTGAAATGCCTATCGGCTTCTATATCTGAAATGCCTATCGGCACCTATTTTTAAAATGCCAATCGGCAACTATATCTGAAATGCCTATCGGCACCTATATCTGAAATGCCTATCGACACCTATATCTGAAATGCCTATCGACACCTATATCTGAAATGCCTATCGACACCTATATCTGAAATGCCTATCGACACCTATATCTGAAATGCCTATCGACACCTATATCTGAAATGCCTATCGACACCTATATCTGAAATGCCTATCGACACCTATATCTGAAATGCCTATCGACACCTATTTTTGAAATGCCTATCGGAAACTACATCTGAAATGCCTATCAGCACCTATATTTGAAATGCCTATCGGCAACCATATCTGGAATGCCTATCGGCACCTATATTTGAAATGCCTATCGGCTTCTATATCTGAAATGCCTATCGGCACCTATTTTTAAAATGCCAATCGGCAACTATAACTGAAATGCCTATCGGCACCTATATCTGAAATGCCTATCGACACCTATATCTGAAATGCCTATCGACACCTATATCTGAAATGCCTATCGACACCTATATCTGAAATGCCTATCGACACTTATATCTGAAATGCCTATCGACACCTATATCTGAAATGCCTATCGACACCTATATATGAAATGCCTATCGACACCTATATCTGAAATGCCTATCGACACGTCCTATTTTTGAAATGCCTATCGGAAACTACATCTGAAATGCCTATCAGCACCTATATTTGAAATGCCTATCGGCAACCATATCTGGAATGCCTATCGGCACCTATATTTGAAATGCCTATCGGCTTCTATATCTGAAATGCCTATCGGCACCTATTTTTAAAATGCCAATCGGTGACTATATCTGAAATGCCTATCGACACCTATATCTGAAATGCCTATCGACACCTATATCTGAAATGCCTATCGACACCTATATCTGAAATGCCTATCGACACCTATATCTGAAATGCCTATCGACACCTATATCTGAAATGCCTATCGACACCTATATCTGAAATGCCTATCGACACCTATATCTGAAATGCCTATCGACACCTATATCTGAAATGCCTATCGACACCTATTTTTGAAATGCCTATCGGAAACTACATCTGAAATGCCTATCAGCACCTATATTTGAAATGCCTATCGGCAACCATATCTGGAATGCCTATCGGCACCTATATTTGAAATGCCTATCGGCTTCTATATCTGAAATGCCTATCGGCACCTATTTTTAAAATGCCAATCGTCAGCTATATCTGAAATGCCTATCGGCACCTATATCTGAAATGCCTATCGACACCTATATCTGACATGCCTTACGACACCTATATCTGAAATGCCTATCGACACCTATATCTGAAATGCCTATCGACACCTATATCTGAAATGCCTATCGACACCTATATCTGAAATGCCTATCGACACCTATATCTGAAATGCCTATCGACACCTATTTTTGAAATGCCTATCGGAAACTACATCTGAAATGCCTATCAGCACCTGTATTTGAAATGCCTATCGGCAACCATATCTGGAATGCCTATCGGCACCTATATTTGAAATGCCTATCGGCTTCTATATCTGAAATGCCTATCGGCACCTATTTTTAAAATGCCAATCGGCAACTATATCTGAAATGCCTATCGGCACCTATATCAGAAATGCCTATCGACACCTATATCTGAAATGCCTATCGACACCTATATCTGAAATGCCTATCGACACCTATATCTGAAATGCCTATCGACACCTATATCTGAAATGCCTATCGACACCTATATCTGAAATGCCTATCGACACCTGTATCTGAAATGCCTATCGACACATATATCTGAAATGCCTATCGACACCTATATCTGAAATGCCTATCGACACCTATATCTGAAATGCCTATCGACACCTATATCTGAAATGCCTATCGACACCTATTTTTGAAATGCCTATCGGAAACTACATCTGAAATGCCTATCAGCACCTATATTTGAAATGCCTATCGGCAACCATATCTGGAATGCCTATCGGCACCTATATTTGAAATGCCTATCGGCTTCTATATCTGAAATGCCTATCAGCACCTATTTTTAAAATGCCAATCGGCAACTATATCTGAAATGCTAATCGGCACCTATATCTAAAATGCCTATCCACACCTATATCTGAAATGCCTATCGACACCTATATCTGAAATGCCTATCGACACCTATATCTGAAATGCCTATCGACACCTATATCTGAAATGCCTATCGACACCTATATCTGAAATGCCTATCGACACCTATATCTGAAATGCATATCGACACCTATATCTGAAATGCCTATCGACACCTATTTTTGAAATGCCTATCGGAAACTACATCTGAAATGCCTATCAGCACCTATATTTGAAATGCCTATCGGCAACCATATCTGGAATGCCTATCGGCACCTATATTTGAAATGCCTATCGGCTTCTATATCTGAAATGCCTATCGGCACCTATTTTTAAAATGCCAATCGGCAACTATATCTGAAATGCCTATCGGCACCTATATCTGAAATGCCTATCGACACCTATATCTGAAATGCCTATCGACACCTATATCTGAAATGCCTATCGACACCTATATCTGAAATGCCTATCGACACCTATATCTGAAATGCCTATCGACACCTATTTTTGAAATGCCTATCGGAAACTACATCTGAAATGCCTATCAGCACCTATATTTAAAATGCCTATCGGCAACCATATCTGGAATGCTTATCGGCACCTATATTTGAAATGCCCATCGGCTTCTATATCTGAAATGCCTATCGGCACCTATTTTTAAATTGCCAATCGGCAACTATATCTGAAATGCCTATCGGCACCTATATCTGAAATGCCTATCGACACCTATATCTGAAATGCCTATCGACACCTATATCTGAAATGCCTATCGACACCTATTTTTGAAATGCCTATCGGAAACTACATCTGAAATGCCTATCAGCACCTATATTTAAAATGCCTATCGGCAACCATATCTGGAATGCCTATCGGCACCTATATTTGAAATGCCTATCGGCTTCTATATCTGAAATGCCTATCGGCACCTATTTTTAAAATGCCAATCGGCAACTATATCTGAAATGCCTATCGGCACCTATATCTGAAATGCCTATCGACACCTATATCTGAAATGCCTATCGACATCTATTTCTGAAATGCCTATCGACACCTATATCTGAAATGCCTATCAACACCTATATCTGAAATGCCTATCGACACCTATATCTGAAATGCCTATCGACACCTATATCTGAAATGCCTATCGACACCTATCTTTGAAATGCCTATCGGAAACTACATCTGAAATGCCTATCAGCACCTATATTTGAAATGCCTATCGGCAACCATATCTGGAATGCCTATCGGCACCTATATTTGAAATGCCTATCGGCTTCTATATCTGAAATGCCTATCGGCACCAATTTTTAAAATGCCAATCGGCAACTATATCTGAAATGCCTATCGGCACCTATATCTGAAATGCCTATCGACACCTATATCTGAAATGCCTATCGACACCTATATCTGAAATGCCTATCGACACCTATATCTGAAATGCCTATCGACACCTATATCTGAAATGCCTATCGACAGCTATATCTGAAATGCCTATCGACACCTATATCTGAAATGCCTATCGACACCTATTTTTGAAATGCCTATCGGAAACTACATCTGAAATGCCTATCAGCACCTATATTTGAAATGCCTATCGGCAACCATATCTGGAATGCCTATCGGCACCTATATTTGAAATGCCTATCGGCTTTTATATCTGAAATGCCTATCGGCACCTATTTTTAAAATGCCAATCGGTAACTATATCTGAAATGCCTATCGGCACCTTTATCTGAAATGCCTATCGACACCTATATCTGAAATGCCTATCGACACCTATATCTGAAATGCCTATCGACACCTATATCTGAAATGCCAATCGACACCTATATCTGAAATGCCTATCGACACCTATATCTGAAATGCCTATCGTCACCTATATCTGAAATGCCTATCGACACCTATATCTGAAATGCCTATCGACACCTATATCTGAAATGCCTATCGACACCTATTTTTGAAATGCCTATCGGAAACTACATCTGAAATGCCTATCAGCACCTATATTTGAAATGCCTATCGGCAACCACATCTGGAATGCCTATCGGCACCTATATTTGAAATGCCTATCGGCTTCTATATCTGAAATGCCTATCGGCACCTATTTTTAAAATGCCAATCGGCAACTATATCTGAAATGCCTATCGGCACCTATATCTGAAATGCCTATCGACACCTATATCTGAAATGCCTATCGACACCTATATCTGAAATACCTATCGACACCTATATCTGAAATGCCTATCGACACCTATATCTGAAATGCCTATCGACACCTATATCTGAAATGCCTATCGACACCTATATCTGAAATGCCTTTAGACACCTATATCTGAAATGCCTATCGACACCTATATCTGAAATGCCTATCGACACCTATTTTTGAAATGCCTATCGGAAACTACATCTGAAATGCCTATCAGCACCTATATTTGAAATGCCTATCGGCAACCATATCTGGAATGCCTATCGGCACCTATATTTGAAATGCCTATCGGCTTCTATATCTGAAATGCCTATCGGCACCTATTTTTAAAATGCCAATCGGCAACTATATCTGAAATGCCTATCGGCACCTATATCTGAAATGCCTATCGACACCTATATCTGAAATGCCTATCGACACCTATATCTGAAATGCCTATCGACACCTATATCTGAAATGCCTATCGACACCTATATCTGAAATGCCTATCGACACCTATATCTGAAATGCCTATCGACACCTATATCTGAAATGCCTATCGACACCTATTTTTGAAATGCCTATCGGAAACTACATCTGAAATGCCTATCAGCACCTATATTTGAAATGCCTATCGGCAACCATATTTGGAATGCCTATCGGCACCTATATTTGAAATGCGTATCGGCTTCTATATCTGAAATGCCTATCGGCACCTATTTTTAAAATGCCAATCGGCAACTATATCTGAAATGCCTATCAGGACCTATATCTGAAATGCCTATCGACACCTATATCTGAAATGCCTATCGACACCTATATCTGAAATGCCTATCGACACCTATATCTGAAATGCCTATCGACACCTATATCTGAAATGCCTATCGACACCTATATCTGAAATGCCTATCGACACCTATATCTGAAATGCCTATCGACACGTATATCTGAAATGCCTATCGACACCTATATCTGAAATGCCTATCGACACCTATTTTTGAAATGCCTATCGGAAACTACATCTGAAATGCCTATCAGCACCTATATTTGAAATGCCTATCGGCAACCATATCTGGAAAGCCTATCGGCACCTATATTTGAAATGCCTATCGGCTTCTATACCTGAAACGCCTATCGGCACCTATTTTTAAAATGCCAATCGGCAACTATATCTAAAATGCCTATCGGCACCTATATCTGAAATGCCTATCGACACCTATATCTGAAATGCCTATCGACACCTATATCTGAAATGCCTATCGACACCTATATCTAAAATGCCTATCGACACCTATATCTGAAATGCCTATCGACACCTATATCTGAAATGCCTATCGACACCTATATCTGAAATGCCTATCGACACCTATATCTGAAATGCCTATCGACACCTATATCTGAAATGCCTTTCGACACCTATATCTGAAATGCCTATCGACACCTATATCTGAAATGCCTATCGACACCTATTTTTGAAATGCCTATCGGAAACTACATCTGAAATGCCTATCAGCACCTATATTTGAAATGCCTATCGGCAACCACATCTGGAATGCCTATCGGCACCTATATTTGAAATGCCTATCGGCTTCTATATCTGAAATGCCTATCGGCACCTATTTTTAAAATGCCAATCGGCAACTATATCTGAAATGCCTATCGGCACCTATATCTGAAATGCCTATCGACACCTATATCTGAAATGCCTATCGACACCTATATCTGAAATACCTATCGACACCTATATCTGAAATGCCTATCGACACCTATATCTGAAATGCCTATCGACACCTATATCTGTAATGCCTATCGACACCTATATCTGAAATGCCTATCGACACCTATATCTGAAATGCCTATCGACACCTATTTTTGAAATGCCTATCGGAAACTACATCTGAAATGCCTATCAGCACCTATATTTGAAATGCCTATCGGCAACCATATCTGGAATGCCTATCGGCACCTATATTTGAAATGCCTATCGGCTTCTGTATCTGAAATGCCTATCGGCACCTATTTTTAAAATGCCAATCGGCAACTATATCTGAAATGCCTATCGGCACCTATATCTGAAATGCCTATCGACACCTATATCTGAAATGCCTATCGACACCTATATCTGAAATGCCTATCGACACCTATATCTGAAATGTCTATCGACACCTATATCTGAAATGCCTATCGACACCTATATCTGAAATGCCTATCGACACCTATATCTAAAATGCCTATCGACACCTATATCTGAAATGCCTATCGACACCTATTTTTGAAATGCCTATCGGAAACTACATCTGAAATGCCTATCGGCAACCATATCTGGAATGCCTATCGGCACCTATATTTGAAATGCCTATCGGCTTCTATATCTGAAATGCCTATCGGCACCTATTTTTAAAATGCCAATCGGCAACTATATCTGAAATGCCTATCGGCACCTATATCTGAAATGCCTATCGACACCTATATCTGAAATGCCTATCGACACCTATATCTGAAATGCCTATCGACACCTATATCTGAAATGCCTATCGACACCTATATCTGAAATGCCTATCGACACCTATATCTGAAATGCCTATCGACACCTATATCTGAAATGCCTATCGACACCTATATCTGAAATGCCTATCGACACCTATTTTTGAAATGCCTATCGGAAACTACATCTGAAATGCCTATCAGCACCTATATTTGAAATGCCTATCGGCAACCATATCTGGAATGCCTATCGGCACCTATATTTGAAATGCCTATCGGCTTCTATATCTGAAATGCCTATCGGCACCTATTTTTAAAATGCCAATCGGCAACTATAACTGAAATGCCTATCGGCACCTATATCTGAAATGCCTATCGACACCTATATCTGAAATGCCTATCGACACCTATATCTGAAATGCCTATCGACACCTATATCTGAAATGCCTATCGACACTTATATCTGAAATGCCTATCGACACCTATATCTGAAATGCCTATCGACACCTATATATGAAATGCCTATCGACACCTATATCTGAAATGCCTATCGACACGTCCTATTTTTGAAATGCCTATCGGAAACTACATCTGAAATGCCTATCAGCACCTATATTTGAAATGCCTATCGGCAACCATATCTGGAATGCCTATCGGCACCTATATTTGAAATGCCTATCGGCTTCTATATCTGAAATGCCTATCGGCACCTATTTTTAAAATGCCAATCGGTGACTATATCTGAAATGCCTATCGACACCTATATCTGAAATGCCTATCGACACCTATATCTGAAATGCCTATCGACACCTATATCTGAAATGCCTATCGACACCTATATCTGAAATGCCTATCGACACCTATATCTGAAATGCCTATCGACACCTATATCTGAAATGCCTATCGACACCTATATCTGAAATGCCTATCGACACCTATATCTGAAATGCCTATCGACACCTATTTTTGAAATGCCTATCGGAAACTACATCTGAAATGCCTATCAGCACCTATATTTGAAATGCCTATCGGCAACCATATCTGGAATGCCTATCGGCACCTATATTTGAAATGCCTATCGGCTTCTATATCTGAAATGCCTATCGGCACCTATTTTTAAATTGCCAATCGGCAACTATATCTGAAATGCCTATCGGCACCTATATCTGAAATGCCTGTCGACACCTATATCTGAAATGCCTATCGACACCTATATCTGAAATGCCTATCGACACCTATATCTGAAATGCCTATCGACACCTATATCTGAAATGCCTATCGACAACTATATCTGAAATGCCTATCGACACCTATATCTGAAATGCCTATCGACACCTATATCTGAAATGCCTATCGACACCTATATCTGAAATGCCTATCGGCACCTATTTTTGAAATGCCTATCGGAAACTACATCTGAAATGCCTATCAGCACCTATATTTGAAATGCCTATCGGCAACCATATCTGGAATGCCTATCGGCACCTATATTTGAAATGCCTATCGGCTTCTATATCTGAAATGCCTATCGGCACCTATTTTTAAATTGCCAATCGGCAACTATATCTGAAATGCCTATCGGCACCTATATCTGAAATGCCTGTCGACACCTATATCTGAAATGCCTATCGACACCTATATCTGAAATGCCTGTCGACACCTATATCTGAAATGCCTATCGACACCTATATCTGAAATGCCTATCGACACCTATATCTGAAATGCCTATCGACACCTATATCTGAAATGCCTATCGACACCTATAACTGAAATGCCTATCGACACCTATATCTGAAATGCCTATCGACACCTATATCTGAAATGCCTATCGACACCTATATCTGAAATGCCTATCGACACCTATATCTAAAATGCCTATCGACACCTATATCTGAAATGCCTATCGACACCTATATCTGAAATGCCTATCGACACCTATATCTGAAATGCCTATCGACACCTATATCTGAAATGCCTATCGACACCTGTATCTGAAATGCCTATCGACACCTATATCTGAAATGCCTATCGACACCTATATCTGAAATGCCTATCGACACCTATATCTGAAATGCCTATCGACACCTATATCTGAAATGCCTATCGACACCTATATCTGAAATGCCTATCGACACCTATTTTTGAAATGCCTATCGGAAACTACATCTGAAATGCCTATCAGCACCTATATTTGAAATGCCTATCGGCAACCATATCTGGAATGCCTATCGGCACCTATATTTGAAATGCCTATCGGCTTCTATATCTGAAATGCCTATCGGCACCTATTTTTAAAATGCCAATCGGCAACTATATCTGAAATGCCTATCGGCACCTATATCTGAAATGCCTATCGACACCTATATCTGAAATGCCTATCGACACCTATATCTGAAATGCCTATCGACACCTATATCTGAAATACCTATCGACACCTATATCTGAAATGCCTATCGACACCTATATCTGAAATGCCTATTGACACCTATTTTTGAAATGCCTATCGGAAACTACATCTAAAATGCCTATCAGCACCTATATTTGAAATGCCTATCGGCAACCATATCTGGAATGCCTATCGGCACCTATATTTGAAATGCCTATCGGCTTCTATATCTGAAATGCCTATCGGCACCTATTTTTAAAATGCCAATCAACACCTATATCTGAAATGCCTATCGACACCTATATCTGAAATGCCTATCGACACCTATATCTGAAATGCCTATCGACACCTATATCTGAAATGCCTATCGACACCTATATCTGAAATGCCTATCGACACCTATTTTTGAAATGCCTATCGGAAACTACATCTGAAATGCCTATCAGCACCTATATTTGAAATGCCTATCGGCAACCACATCTGGAATGCCGATCGGCACCTATATTTGAAATGCCTATCGGCTTCTATATCTGAAATGCCTATCGGCACCTATTTTTAAAATGCCAATCGGCAACTATATCTGAAATGCCTATCGGCACCTATATCTGAAATGCCTATCGACACCTATATCTGAAATGCCTATCGACACCTATATCTGAAATACCTATCGACACCTATATCTGAAATGCCTATCGACACCTATATCTGAAATGCCTATCGACACCTATATCTGAAATGCCTATCGACACCTATATCTGAAATGCCTATCGACACCTATTTTTGAAATGCCTATCGGAAACTACATCTGAAATGCCTATCAGCACCTATATTTGAAATGCCTATCGGCAACCACATCTGGAATGCCTATCGGCACCTATATTTGAAATGCCTATCGGCTTCTATATCTGAAATGCCTATCGGCACCTATTTTTAAAATGCCAATCGGCAACTATATCTGAAATGCCTATCGGCACCTATATCTGAAATGCCTATCGACACCTATATCTGAAATGCCTATCGACACCTATATCTGAAATACCTATCGACACCTATATCTGAAATGCCTATCGACACCTATATCTGAAATGCCTATCGACACCTATTTTTGAAATGCCTATCGGAAACTACATCTGAAATGCCTATCAGCACCTATATTTGAAATGCCTATCGGCAACCATATCTGGAATGCCTATCGGCACCTATATTTGAAATGCCTATCGGCTTCTATATCTGAAATGCCTATCGGCACCTATTTTTAAAATGCCAATCGGCAACTATATCTGAAATGCCTATCGGCACCTATATCTGAAATGCCTATCGACACCTATATCTGAAATGCCTATCGACACCTATATCTGAAATGCCTATCGACACCTATATCTGAAATGCCTATCGACAACTATATCTGAAATGCCTATCGACACCTATTTTTGAAATGCCTATCGGAAACTACATCTGAAATGCCTATCAGCACCTATATTTGAAATGCCTACCGGCAACCATATCTGGAATGCCTATCGGCACCTATATTTGAAATGCCTATCGGCTTCTATATCTGAAATGCCTATCGGCACCTATTTTTAAAATGCCAATCGGCAACTATATCTGAAATGCCTATCGGCACCTATATCTGAAATGCCTATCGACACCTATATCTGAAATGCCTATCGACACCTATATCTGAAATGCCTATCGACACCTATATCTGAAATGCCTATCGACATCTATATCTGAAATGCCTATCGACACCTATATCTGAAATGCCTATCGACACCTATATCTGAAATGCCTATCGACACCTATATCTGAAATGCCTATCAACACCTATTTTTGAAATGCCTATCGGAAACTACATCTGAAATGCCTATCGGCAACCATATCTGGAATGCCTATCGGCACCTATATTTGAAATGCCTATCGGCTTCTATATCTGAAATGCCTATCGGCACCTATTTTTAAAATGCCAATCGGCAACTATATCTGAAATGCCTATCGGCACCTATATCTGAAATGCCTATCGACACCTATATCTGAAATGCCTATCGACACCTATATCTGAAATGCCTATCGACACCTATATCTGAAATGCCTATCGACACCTATATCTAAAATGATTATCGACACCTATATCAAAAATGCCTATCGACACCTATATCTGAAATGCCTATCGACACCTATATCTGAAATGCCTATCGACACCTATTTTTGAAATGCCTATCGGAAACTACATCTGAAATGCCTATCAGCACCTATATTTGAAATGCCTATCGGCAACCATATCTGGAATGCCTCTCGGCACCTATATTTGAAATGCCTATCGGCTTCTATATCTAAAATGCCTATCGGCACCTATTTTTAAAATGCCAATCGGCAACTATAACTGAAATGCCTATCGGCACCTATATCTGAAATGCCTATCGACACCTATATCTGAAATGCCTATCGACACCTATATCTGAAATGCCTATCGACACCTATATCTGAAATGCCTATCGACACCTATATCTGAAATGCCTATCGACACCTATATCTGAAATGCCTATCGACACCTATATATGAAATGCCTATCGACACCTATATCTGAAATGCCTATCGACACCTATTTTTGAAATGCCTATCGGAAACTACATCTGAAATGCCTATCAGCACCTATATTTGAAATGCCTATCGGCAACCATATCTGGAATGCCTATCGGCAACTATATTTGAAATGCCTATCGGCTTCTATATCTGAAATGCCTATCGGCACCTATTTTTAAAATGCCAATCGGTAACTATATCTGAAATGCCTATCGGCACCTATATCTGAAATGCCTATCGACACCTATATCTGAAATGCCTATCGACACCTATATCTGAAATGCCTATCGACACCTATATCTGAAATGCCTATCGACACCTATATCTAAAATGCCTATCGACACCTATATCTGAAATGCCTATCGACACCTATATCTGAAATGCCTATCGACACCTATATCTGAAATGCCTATCGACACCTATTTTTGAAAACTACATCTGAAATGCCTATCAGCACCTATATTTGAAATGCCTATCGGCAACCATATCTGGAATGCCTATCGGCACCTATATTTGAAATGCCTATCGGCTTCTATATCTGAAATGCCTATCGGCACCTATTTTTAAAATGCCTATCGGCAACTATATCTGAAATGCCTTTCGGCACCTATATCTGAAATGCCTATCGACACCTATATCTGAAATGCCTATCGACATATATATCTGAAATGCCTATCGACACCTATATCTGAAATGCCTATCGACACCAATATCTGAAATGCCTATCGACACCTATATCTGAAATGCCTTTAGACACCTATATCTGAAATGCCTATCGACACCTATATCTGAAATGCCTATCGACACCTATTTTTGAAATGCCTATCGGAAACTACATCTGAAATGCCTATCAGCACCTATATTTGAAATGCCTATCGGCAACCATATCTGGAATGCCTATCGGCACCTATATTGGAAATGCCTATCGGCTTCTATATCTGAAATGCCTATCGGCACCTATTTTTAAAATGCCAATCGGCAACTATATCTGAAATGCCTATCGGCACCTATATCTGAAATGCCTATCGACACCTATATCTAAAATGCCTATCGACACCTATATCTGAAATGCCTATCGACACTTATATCTGAAATGCCTATCGACACCTATATCTGAAATGCCTATCGACACCTATATCTGAAATGTCTATCGACACCTATATCTGAAATGCCTATCGACACCTATATCTGAAATGCCTATCGACACCTATTTTTGAAATGCCTATCGGAAACTACATCTGAAATGCCTATCAGCACCTATATTTGAAATGCCTATCGGCAACCATATCTGGAATGCCTATCGGCACCTATATTTGAAATGCCTATCGGCTTCTATATCTGAAATGCCTATCGGCACCTATTTTTAAAATGCCAATCAGCAACTATATCTGAAATACCTATCGGCACCTATATCTGAAATGCCTATCGACACCTATATCTGAAATGCCTATCGACACCTATATCTGAAATGCCTATCGACAGCTATATCTGAAAAGCCTATCGACATCTATATCTGAAATGCCTATCGACACCTATATCTGAAATGCCTATCGACACCTATATCTGAAATGCCTATCGACACCTATATCTGAAATGCCTATCGACACCTATTTTTGAAATGCCTATCGGAATCTACATCTGAAATGCCTATCAGCACCTATATTTGAAATGCCTATCGGCAACCATATCTGGAATGCCTATCGGCACCTATATTTGAAATGCCTATCGGCTTCTATATCTGAAATGCCTATCGGCACCTATTTTTAAAATGCCAATCGGCAACTATATCTGAAATGCCTATCGGCACCTATATCTGAAATGCCTATCGACACCTATATCTGAAATGCCTATCGACACCTATATCTGAAATGCCTATCGACACCTATATCTGAAATGCCTATCGACACCTATATCTGAAATGCCTATCGACACCTATATCTGAAATGCCTATCGACACCTATATCTGAAATGCCTATCGACACCTATATCTGAAATGCCTATCGACACCTATTTTTGAAATGCCTATCGGAAACTACATCTGAAATGCCTATCAGCACCTATATTTGAAATGCCTATCGGCAACCATATCTGGAATGCCTATCGGCACCTATATTTGAAATGCCTATCGGCTTCTATATCTGAAATGCCTATCGGCACCTATTTTTAAAATGCCAATCGGCAACTATATCTGAAATGCCTATCGGCACCTATATCTGAAATGCCTATCGACACCTATATCTGAAATGTCTATCGACATATATATCTGAAATGCCTATCGACACCTATATCTGAAATGCCTATCGTCACCTATATCTGAAATGTCTATCGACACCTATATCTGAAATGCCTATCGACACCTATATCTGAAATGCCTATCGACACCTATTTTTGAAATGCCTATCGGAAACTACATCTGAAATGCCTATCAGCACCTATATTTGAAATGCCTATCGGCAACCATATCTGGAATGCCTATCGGCACCTATATTTGAAATGCCTATCGGCTTCTATATCTGAAATGCCTATCGGCACCTATTTTTAAAATGCCAATCGGCAACTATATCTGAAATGCCTATCGGCACCTATATCTGAAATGCCTATCGACACCTATATCTGAAATGCTTATCGACACCTATATCTGAAATGCCTATCGACACCTATATCTGAAATGCCTATCGACACCTGTATCTGAAATGCCTATCGACACCTATATCTGAAATGCCTATCGACACCTATATCCGAAATGCCTATCGACACCTATATCTGAAAAGCCTATCGACACATATATCTGAAATGCCTATCGACACCTATTTTTGAAATGCCTATCGGAAACTACATCTGAAATGCCTATCAGCACCTATATTTGAAATGCCTATCGGCAACCATATCTGGAATGCCTATCGGCACCTATATTTGAAATGCCTATCGGCTTCTATACCTGAAATGCCTATCGGCACCTATTTTTAAAATGCCAATCGGCAACTATATCTGAAATACCTATCGGCACCTATATCTGAAATGCCTATCGACACCTATATCTGAAATGCTTATCGACACCTATATCTGAAATGCCTATCGACACCTATATCTGAAATGCCTATCGACACCTATATCTGAAATGCCTATCGACACCTATATCTGAAATGCCTATCAACACCTATATCTGAAATGCCTATCGACACCTATATCTGAAATGCCTATCGACACCTATTTTTGAAATGCCTATCGGAAACTACATCTGAAATGCCTATCAGCACCTATATTTGAAATGCCTATCGGCAACCATATCTGGAATGCCTATCGGCACCTATATTTGAAATGCCTATCGGCTTCTATATCTGAAATGCCTATCGGCACCTATTTTTAAAATGCCAATCGGCAACTATATCTGAAATGCCTATCGGCACCTATATCTGAAATGCCTATCGACACCTATATCTGAAATGCCTATCGACATCTATATCTGAAATGCCTATCGACACCTATATCTGAAATGCCTATCGACACCTATATCTGAAATGCCTATCGACACCTATATCTGAAATGCCTATCGACACCTATATCTGAAATGCCTATCGACACCTATATCTGAAATGCCTATCGACACCTATTTTTGAAATGCCTATCGGAAACTACATCTGAAATGCCTATCAGCACCTATATTTGAAATGCCTATCGGCAACCATATCTGGAATGCCTATCGGCACCTATATTTGAAATGCCTATCGGCTTCTATATCTGAAATGCCTATCGGCACCTATTTTTAAAATGCCAATCGGCAACTATATCTGAAATGCCTATCGGTACCTATATCTGAAATGCCTATCGACACCTATATCTGAAATGCCTATCGACTCCTATATCTGAAATGCCTATCGACACCTATATCTGAAATGCCTATCGACACCTATATCTGAAATGCCTATCGACAGCTATATCTGAAATGCCTATCGACACCTATATCTGAAATGCCTATCGACACCTATTTTTGAAATGCCTATCGGAAACTACATCTGAAATGCCTATCAGCACCTATATTTGAAATGCCTATCGGCAACCATATCTGGAATGCCTATCGGCACCTATATTTGAAATGCCTATCGGCTTTTATATCTGAAATGCCTATCGGCACCTATTTTTAAAATGCCAATCGGTAACTATATCTGAAATGCCTATCGGCACCTTTATCTGAAATGCCTATCGACACCTACATCTGAAATGCCTATCGACACCTATATCTGAAATGCCTATCGACACCTATATCTGAAATGCCAATCGACACCTATATCTGAAATGCCTATCGACACCTATATCTGAAATGCCTATCGTCACCTATATCTGAAATGCCTATCGACACCTATATCTGAAATGCCTATCGACACCTATATCTGAAATGCCTATCGACACCTATTTTTGAAATGCCTATCGGAAACTACATCTGAAATGCCTATCAGCACCTATATTTGAAATGCCTATCGGCGACCATATCTGGAATGCCTATCGGCACCTATATTTGAAATGCCTATCGGCTTCTATATCTGAAATGCCTATCGGCACCTATTTTTAAAATGCCAATCGGCAACTATATCTGAAATGCCTATCGGCACCTATATCTGAAATGCCTATCGACACCTATATCTGAAATGCCTATCGACACCTATATCT
Source organism: Venustoraphidia nigricollis (assembly GCA_034508555.1). Classification (NCBI taxonomy): domain Eukaryota; kingdom Metazoa; phylum Arthropoda; class Insecta; order Raphidioptera; family Raphidiidae; genus Venustoraphidia; species Venustoraphidia nigricollis. Next base: position 81,281 of record JAVRKA010000564.1, read on the forward strand.
GAAATGCCTATCGACACCTATATCTGAAATGCCTATCGACACCTATATCTGAAATGCCTATCGACACCTATATCTGAAATGCCTTTAGACACCTATATCTGAAATGCCTATCGACACCTATATCTGAAATGCCTATCGACACCTATTTTTGAGATGCCTATCGGAAACTACATCTGAAATGCCTATCAGCACCTATATTTGAAATGCCTATCGGCAACCATATCTGGAATGCCTATCGGCACCTATATTTGAAATGCCTATCGGCTTCTATATCTGAAATGCCTATCGGCACCTATTTTTAAAATGCCAATCGGCAACTATATCTGAAATGCCTATCGGCACCTATATCTGAAATGCCTATCGACACCTATATCTGAAATGCCTATCGACACCTATATCTGAAATGCCTATCGACACCTATATCTGAAATGCCTATCGACACCTATATCTGAAATGCCTATCGACACCTATATCTGAAATGCCTATCGACACCTATATCTGAAATGCCTATCGACACCTATATCTGAAATGCCTATCGACACCTATTTTTGAAATGCCTATCGGAAACTACATCTGAAATGCCTATCAGCACCTATATTTGAAATGCCTATCGGCAACCATATCTGGAATGCCTATCGGCACCTATATTTGAAATGCCTATCGGCTTCTATATCTGAAACGCCTATCGGCACCTATTTTTAAAATGCCAATCGGCAACTATATCTAAAATGCCTATCGGCACCTACATCTGAAATGCCTATCGACACCTATATCTGAAATGCCTATCGACACCTATATCTGAAATGCCTATCGACACCTATATCTAAAATGCCTATCGACACCTATATCTGAAATGCCTATCGACACCTATATCTGAAATGCCTATCGACACCTATTTTTGAAATGCCATTTGGAAACTACATCTGAAATGCCTATCAGCACCTATATTTGAAATGCCTATCGGCAACCATATCTGGAATGCCTATCGGAGCCTATATTTGAAATGCCTATCGGCTTCTATATCTGAAATGCCTATCGGCACCTATTTTTAAAATGCCAATCGGCAACTATATCTAAAATGCCTATCGGCACATATATCTGAAATGCCTATCGACACCTATATCTGAAATGCCTATCGACACCTATATCTGAAATGCCTATCGACACCTATATCTGAAATGCCTATCGACACCTATATCTAAAATGCCTATCGACACCTATATCTGAAATGCCTTTCGACACCTATATCTGAAATGCCTATCGACACCTATATCTGAAATGCCTATCGACACCTATTTTTGAAATGCCTATCGGAAACTACATCTGAAATGCCTATCAGCACCTATATTTGAAATGCCTATCGGCAACCACATCTGGAATGCCTATCGGCACCTATATTTGAAATGCCTATCGGCTTCTATATCTGAAATGCCTATCGGCACCTATTTTTAAAATGCCAATCGGCAACTATATCTGAAATGCCTATCGGCACCTATATCTGAAATGCCTATCGACACCTATATCTGAAATGCCTATCGACACCTATATCTGAAATACCTATCGACACCTATATCTGAAATGCCTATCGACACCTATATCTGAAATGCCTATCGACACCTATATCTGAAATGCCTATCGACACCTATATCTGTAATGCCTATCGACACCTATATCTGAAATGCCTATCGACACCTATATCTGAAATGCCTATCGACACCTATTTTTGAAATGCCTATCGGAAACTACATCTGAAATGCCTATCAGCACCTATATTTGAAATGCCTATCGGCAACCATATCTGGAATGCCTATCGGCACCTATATTTGAAATGCCTATCGGCTTCTATATCTGAAATGCCTATAGGCACCTATTTTTAAAATGCCAATCGGCAACTATATCTGAAATGCCTATCGGCACCTATATCTGAAATGCCTATCGACACCTATATCTGAAATGCCTATCGACACCTATATCTGAAATGCCTATCGACACCTATATCTGAAATGCCTATCGACACCTATATCTGAAATGCCTATCGACACCTATATCTGAAATGCCTATCGACACCTATATCTAAAATGCCTATCGACACCTATATCTGAAATGCCTATCGACACCTATTTTTGAAATGCCTATCGGAAACTACATCTGAAATGCCTATCGGCAACCATATCTGGAATGCCTATCGGCACCTATATTTGAAATGCCTATCGGCTTCTATATCTGAAATGCCTATCGGCACCTATTTTTAAAATGCCAATCGGCAACTATATCTGAAATGCCTATCGGCACCTATATCTGAAATGCCTATCGACACCTATATCTGAAATGCCTATCGACACCTATATCTGAAATGCCTATCGACACCTATATCTGAAATGCCTATCGACACCTATATCTGAAATGCCTATCGACACCTATATCTGAAATGCCTATCGACACCTATATCTGAAATGCCTATCGACACCTATTTTTGAAATGCCTATCGGAAACTACATCTGAAATGCCTATCAGCACCTATATTTGAAATGCCTATCGGCAACCATATCTGGAATGCCTATCGGCACCTATATTTGAAATGCCTATCGGCTTCTATATCTGAAATGCCTATCGGCACCTATTTTTAAAATGCCAATCGGCAACTATATCTGAAATGCCTATCGGCACCTATTTTTAAAATGCCAATCGGCAACTATAACTGAAATGCCTATCGGCACCTATATCTGAAATGCCTATCGACACCTATATCTGAAATGCCTATCGACACCTATATCTGAAATGCCTATCGACACCTATATCTGAAATGCCTATCGACACCTATTTTTGAAATGCCTATCGGAAACTACATCTGAAATGCCTATCAGCACCTATATTTGAAATGCCTATCGGCAACCACATCTGGAATGCCTATCGGCACCTATATTTGAAATGCCTATCGGCTTCTATATCTGAAATGCCTATCGGCACCTATTTTTAAAATGCCAATCGGCAACTATATCTGAAATGCCTATCGGCACCTATATCTGAAATGCCTATCGACACCTATATCTGAAATGCCTATCGACACCTATATCTGAAATACCTATCGACACCTATATCTGAAATGCCTATCGACACCTATATCTGAAATGCCTATCGACACCTATATCTGAAATGCCTATCGACACCTATATCTGTAATGCCTATCGACACCTATATTTGAAATGCCTATCGACACCTATATCTGAAATGCCTATCGACACCTATTTTTGAAATGCCTATCGGAAACTACATCTGAAATGCCTATCAGCACCTATATTTGAAATGCCTATCGGCAACCATATCTGGAATGCCTATCGGCACCTATATTTGAAATGCCTATCGGCTTCTATATCTGAAATGCCTATCGGCACCTATTTTTAAAATGCCAATCGGCAACTATATCTGAAATGCCTATCGGCACCTATATCTGAAATGCCTATCGACACCTATATCTGAAATGCCTATCGACACCTATATCTGAAATGCCTATCGACACCTATATCTGAAATGCCTATCGACACCTATATCTGAAATGCCTATCGACACCTATATCTGAAATGCCTATCGACACTTATATCTAAAATGCCTATCGACACCTATATCTGAAATGCCTATCGACACCTATTTTTGAAATGCCTATCGGAAACTACATCTAAAATGCCTATCGGCAACCATATCTGGAATGCCTATCGGCACCTATATTTCAAATGCCTATCGGCTTCTATATCTGAAATGCCTATCGGCACCTATTTTTAAAATGCCAATCGGCAACTATATCTGAAATGCCTATCGGCATCTATATCTGAAATGCCTATCGACACCTATATCTGAAATGCCTATCGACACCTATATCTGAAATGCCTATCGACACCTATATCTGAAATGCCTATCGACACCTATATCTGAAATGCCTATCGACACCTATATCTGAAATGCCTATCGACACCTATATCTGAAATGCCTATCGACACCTATATCTGAAATGCCTATCGACACCTATTTTTGAAATGCCTATCGGAAACTACATCTGAAATGCCTATCAGCACCTATATTTGAAATGCCTATCGGCAACCATATCTGGAATGCCTATCGGCACCTATATTTGAAATGCCTATCGGCTTCTATATCTGAAATGCCTATCGGCACCTATTTTTAAAATGCCAATCGGCAACTATAACTGAAATGCCTATCGGCACCTATATCTGAAATGCCTATCGACACCTATATCTGAAATGCCTATCGACACCTATATCTGAAATGCCTATCGACACCTATATCTGAAATGCCTATCGACACCTATATCTGAAATGCCTATCGACACCTATATATGAAATGCCTATCGACACCTATATCTGAAATGCCTATCGACACCTATTTTTGAAATGCCTATCGGAAACTACATCTGAAATGCCTATCAGCACCTATATTTGAAATGCCTATCGGCAACCATATCTGGAATGCCTATCGGCACCTATATCTGAAATGCCTATCGGCACCTATTTTTAAAATGCCAATCGGTAACTATATCTGAAATGCCTATCGACACCTATATCTGAAATGCCTATCGACACCTATATCTGAAATGCCTATCGACACCTATATCTGAAATGCCTATCGACACCTATATCTGAAATGCCTATCGACACCTATATCTGAAATGCCTATCGACACCTATATCTGAAATGCCTATCGACACCTATATCTAAAATGCCTATCGACACCTATATCTGAAATGCCTATCGACACCTATTTTTGAAAACTACATCTGAAATGCCTATCAGCATCTATATTTGAAATGCCTATCGGCAACCATATCTGGAATGCCTATCGGCACCTATATTTGAAATGCCTATCGGCTTCTATATCTGAAATGCCTATCGGCACCTATATCTGAAATGCCTATCGACACCTATATCTGAAATGCCTATCGACACCTATATCTGAAATGCCTATCGACACCTATATCTGAAAGGCCTATCGACACCTATATCTGAAATGCCTATCGACACCTATATCTGAAATGCCTATCGACACCTATATCTGAAATGCCTATCGACACCTATATCTGAAATGCCTATCGACACCTATTTTTGAAATGCCTATCGGAAACTACATCTGAAATGCCTATCAGCACCTATATTTGAAATGCCTATCGGCAACCATATCTGGAATGCCTATCGGCACCTATATTTGAAATGCCTATCGGCTTCTATATCTGAAATGCCTATCGGCACCTATTTTTAAATAGCCAATCGGCAACTATATCTGAAATGCCTATCGGCACCTATATCTGAAATGCCTGTCGACACCTATATCTGAAATGCCTATCGACACCTATATCTGAAATGCCTATCGACACCTATATCTGAAATGCCTATCGACACCTATATCTGAAATGCCTATCGACACCTATATCTGAAATGCCAATCGACACCTATATCTGAAATGCCTATCGACACCTATATCTGAAATGCCTATCGACACCTATATCTGAAATGCCAATCGACACCTATATCTGAAATGCCTATCGACACCTATATCTGAAATGCCTATCGACACCTATATCTGAAATGCCTATCGACACCTACATCTGAAATGCCTTTAGACACCTATATCTGAAATGCCTATCGACACCTATATCTGAAATGCCTATCGACACCTATTTTTGAGATGCCTATCGGAAACTACATCTGAAATGCCTATCAGCACCTATATTTGAAATGCCTATCGGCAACCATATCTGAAATGCCTATCGGCACCTATATTTGAAATGCCTATCGGCTTCTATATCTGAAATGCCTATCGGCACCTATTTTTAAAATGCCAATCGGCAACTATATCTGAAATGCCTATCGGCACCTATATCTGAAATGCCTATCGACACCTATATCTGAAATGCCTATCGACACCTATATCTGAAATGCCTGTCGACACCTATATCTGAAATGCCTATCGACACCTATATCTGAAATGCCTATCGAC